>SEYY01018582.1:55000-57500 GCA_009176605.1 Armadillidium nasatum | reverse complement strand
AGCCAAGAAAAAATATCAACAAGCCAATCTGAAACATCCGGTAGTAATTATGAAACATCCGAAAATAAACAAATAAAAAATCAAAGAAATTTTATAAATTTAAATTTATTTAAGAGTAAATATATGGAATCGGATTATTATTACAAAGAAAAATCAGGAAACGAATGTAATAGTAATATATACAAAAAAGTTTGTAATGACTCTTTATCTGAATCTGAGTCAGAAGATGATGATGCTTCATCTTTCAAAAAATTATTGCTTAACAAAAGAGGAGAATCAAGTAAAACAAAAACTTCAGGTGAGAATAATGCTAAAAAGACCCAGAATTTTGAAGAGAAACAAAGCATTAATAAATACAATAACAATAGAACTACTAACCACAGAAAAATAAAACCAAGAATGAAAATTCTTAAACAGAACTGGAGACCCTTTAGTGATATCGATGAAGAAGAAGAGGAAAAGTTTGATGAAGAAAAAAATAAAGAAATTCGAAAAGCTGGAAAACATGGCATTCGAAATGAATTAAATCACAAAGAAGAAGACTGGGATATGATGAATAAACAAGAAGAAAAAATTCTTGAAGAAAGCAACATTAATAATACTGAGACACGGAATAACAGTTTAATTAAAGTTCATTTAGAAAAATTAGCAGAAATGTTTATCAAAGGAAAAATAAATAAAAAGGAAGAAGCAAATAATTTTCCATCAAAAAGAGAAGACATTTCAGAATCATTTTCTAAAGAAAAAGATGAGGGCAATACCTTCAATAATAAGCACAATGAAACCAATGCTTCTGATTTTACCGACTCTGTAAATACTCTGTTTAAAAATACATCTGAAAAATTAATATCTTTGTTAGGAATAAGTAAAGATAAAATTCATAAAGTGGACGAAGACTGTGATACATCAAAAGATATTGGAAGTGAACTAATTCTGCCAATTGAAGGAAATCAGAATTTCAATGAAAATAATGATAAGAATCAGATTGCTAAATCTACAATAAATAATAGCAAAGAAACACATAAAATCGAAACAGAATGGTCAAAAGATTTTCGAGACGGTATTGAAATGACTTTCAGAAATATTTTGGAAAGACTAAATCCAAAAGAAAAGAGGAATGAAGAAAAAATCAGAGACATCAAAGCTGAAGATAAAATTCCACTTATTCAATATCATTCAGATTATATTAAGATGGAAGGAGAGACATTAACAAATAATGCAACAGAAAAGGAAAACATAAAAATCACAGTTAACGATAATTGGCAAGAACCTTCACAAAACAATATACAGATTTCAGACAAACATAAACTTTTAACAAAATATCTTAGTAAGAATTCAAGCGAAAAAAGAAAAGAAAAGAATAACGATGACTTGAAGCTGAAAGACGAGTGCAAGAGGGAAGTTAAGGGAAGCATCCAACAGGTGGCAGAAGAAGAAAGGGAAAATATTTCAGAAGAATATAGATTCGAAAAATGTAAGTATTTTAAAACAAAAGTAAATACCACAGCCCATGTTAAGTCGATTACTTCTGGAGAAGAAGACGGAATTTGTGAGAAAAAAGATTTTGCTTCACTTCTTAAGCAAAAGTTGTTTTTACTTAAGAAGGATAATTCTTCAAAATCAAGATCCATATTACACAAAAAAGTGAACTATCAAATGCGGGGTGACAGCTCATCATCTTCCGATGATGATGAAATTTTAAATGTAAACAATAATTCATCAAATAAAATTATATCAACAAATCATTTGTCATCGAATGCAAAGAAAATAACGCCACTCGCAAACTCTTGCAAAGAGAAGGAAAAAGATAAACCAAAACTACAAAAGACATCAAAGTACAGACTATTTAAAACAAATGTCGATAACGATAACGATAACGATAACGATAGCGACAAAACCAGTGAGGAATCATCAGACGAGTGTGCTAGAATCGATAAAAGACCAACTTTAACTTTTTTAAAAAAATCTTCCAAGGAAGATCAGGAAGATAACTCTCTTCATGAAGATAAACATTTAGTTCGAAAAATAAGCCAATCTAAAACAGCTCCTGATAGAGGATGGGCAAAAGCTTTGACGAGTTTTAACCTCTGGAGGAGATTTGAAGAGAGTGAAAGCGTTGAGGATGAAGGAGACTATAATCATTCAAAGGAAGATAATTATAATGATCTTCAATCTGGTTTACTTAACCCCTCTAACAAGATAATAGAAAAATTAATTAAAAAGAAAGCGAACTCTAAACTAAATGAAGACGAAGAAGAATTGCTCGAATTATATTTTCAAAACAAGTCTCGGGGGGAGAAATTTGAAGAAATTGAAAAAGACTCCGAGATGACGCAGAAGATTAAATCTTTTTGGAGGAATAAAAAATTGAAGAGCAACTATGATAACGAAGACACTTTAGAAGAAAAATTTTCTTCTGAAGCGAAAGGAAAGAGTAAAACTGAATTAAAACAAAAAATTCTTGGAAAGTTATACCGGAGAGATACAAGTTCCGACGATA
>SEYY01018582.1:50000-52500 GCA_009176605.1 Armadillidium nasatum | reverse complement strand
AGTTTCGATTTGACTATTTTAACATTTTTCATTATAACATCTTTGTATCGTATTAAGAAGAGCTCTTCTTCAGTGTCTTCCTCTGAGCAAAGAGTCTCTTTTCTACAAGTATGTATGCTAAAATGACCCATGTAGGCATATTTTCTCTTTACTCTCTGTATATTCGGCGTAATACCTGAAATATATATATATATATATATATATATATATATATATATATATATATATATATTATATATATATATATATATATATATATATATATATATATATATATATATATATATATATATATATATATATATATATATTTTTTTTTTTTTTTTTTTTTTATTTCTCCTCTGGTGGGCAAAGGCCAGAGGCCTACCATTGTTCCACCAGAGTTGGGAGGAAAGTCGGAAACATGGTCAAATTAAAGGCCGACATGACCTGATACACACGGCGTTTAAAGGTGCTTAAGTCATAGGTAGTTGGGAAAATAGATGAAGGAAGTGTGTTCCAGACTTTACCAGTAGAGTAAATGTAAGATTGAGCATAGAGGTTAAGTCTGGGGTCAGAGAGTTGGACAGAGAAAGGATGAGACTGTGTAGAAAGACGAGTCGCACGAGCCCTTCTTAATGGAGGAGGTATGCGACGAGAGAGTTCAGAAGAGCAGTGTCCATTGTAATAGCGATAGTAGAGAGAGAGTGACGCAACATTTCGACGGGCAGAAAGAGATTGGAGAGAATTAGTGAGAGCAGGAGAATTGATAAGGCGAAAAGCTCTAGACTCCACCTTTTCCAGGAGAGCTGTGTGTGTGGAACCACCCCAGATGTGTGACGCATACTCCATACAGGGGCGAACAACACCCCTATACAGAGCAAGCAACTGGGGTGGTGTGAAGAAATACTGAAGAGATGGAGGAATTGAGTTTTTGAGGCATTGAAAACGACCATGTTTTCTTTGCCCCAATTGGAAATGAGAGATAGATCAGAGGTTAGTTGCTCCAAGGCCACCCTCCTTGCCTCTATTAACTGTTGCTGGGAGGGGCGTCTTTCAAAATGAAAAGAGTAATGAAGGGTGGAGTCATCAGCATAGGAGTGGATAGGAGATGAAATAATAGAGAGAAGGTCATTAATGAAAAACAGAAAAAGTGTTGGGATAGGACAGATCCTTGAGGAACACCACTATTAATAGATTTATAGGATGAACGGTGGCCGTCTACAACAGCTGCTATAGAACGACCCGAAAGGAAATCAGAGAGAAGGTCACAGAGAGAAGGATAGATTCCGAAAGAGGGAAGTTTGGAAATCAAAGCTTTGTGCCAGACTCTATCGAAAGCTTTCGAATATGTCCAGCGCTACAGCAAAAGATTCACCGAAATGCCGAAGAGCGGAGGACCAAGAGTCAGAGAGAAGGGAAAGAAGATCACCAGTAGAGCGTTTCTTTCGAAAGCCATACTGGCGATCTGAGATAAGATTAGAAGAATTGAGATGTTTCCAAATCTTCCTGTTAAGGATAGATTCGAAAACTTTAGAAAGAACGGAGGTTAAAGAAATAGGACGATAGTTAGAGGGCTGAGAGGGGTCCCCCTTCTTCGGCACAGGCTGAATGAGCGCACGTTTCCAGCAAGAAGGGAAGGTTGAAGTAGAAAGACATAGACGAAATAGTTTACCAAGGCAGGGTGCAAGCTCGGAAGCACAAGTTTTGAGAACCACAGGAGGGATACCATCAGGACCGTACGCCTTCTTAGTGTTAAGCTCAGAGAGAGCAGAAATGACGTCTTTAGAAGAAATTACAATTTTAGGCATAAATGAGTTAGAGGGGGTTGAAGGAGTAGGAACAGCTCCGGAATCGTCTAAGGTTGAATTTAAGGCAAAAGTTTGAGCAAAGAGTTCAGCTTTAGAGGAAAGGCAAAACGGCAGTTGTACCGTCAGAAGATACTAGAGGAGGGAAAGAGGAAGAAGCAAAGTTAGAGTTGACATTTTTTGCAAAATGCCAGAAAGGGCGAGAGGAAGAGGAGCCAGAAAGATTATTGCATTTGCGACGGAGAAAGAGTTTTTAGTATCTACGAAGAATAGATTTTGAACGATTCCGGGATGAAATATAAGTTGCATGAGATTCTGGAGTTTGAAGACGACGGTAGTCCCTGAAGGCAGCATCCCTGCGGCGAATAGCACGAGAACAAGCAGAGTTAAACCAAGGTTTATTAGGTTTAGTGGAAGGGAAAGAATATGGAATGTACGCCTCCATGCCAGAGAGAATCACCTCGGTTATGCGCTCAGCGCACTCCGAGGGACCCCTCCCACGGAAACAGTAATCATTCCATGGAAAATCAGAAAAGTACGACCGCAAGTCAGACCAGTTAGTGGCACCGAAATGCCAGAAACGTCTCCTCGCCGATGGTGGGGGCCGTTCTTGCGGAAGACTTGAAGAGACAGGACAAGATACAGAGATAAGAAGATGATCGGATGAACCCAGAGGAGGAAAGAGTTTAACAGTATAAGGAGAAGGATTAGAA
>SEYY01018582.1:42500-45000 GCA_009176605.1 Armadillidium nasatum | reverse complement strand
CAATATATATAAAAATATAATATAATATAATATATATATATATATATATATATATATATATATATATATATATATATATATATATATATATATATATATATATATATATATATATATATATATATATATATATATATATATATATATATATATATATATATATATATATATATATATATATATATATATATATATATATATATATATATATATATATATATATATATATATATATATATATATATATATATATATATATATATAAATATTAAGTAAATTATTAAATATAAAACAATATTACTGAAGTAGACTCAGATGTATAACTGTAATTTTGCCTATATTTACTTACAGACTTTGATAACAGGAACCGCGATTGGACCATTTTCATCAAACCAGAATTGGCAATAAAGATCTTTATCTTTGTAAGTTTTAGATTCACCATCGTAAAGAGAGATAATTCGGACCACTGTATATATATATATATATATATATATATATATATATATATATATATATATATATATATATATATATATATATATATATATATATATATATATATATATATATATATATATATATATATATATATATATATATATATATATATATATATATATATATATATATATATATATATATATATATATATATATATATATATATATATATATATATATATATATATATATATATATATATATATATATATATATATATATATATATATATATATATATATATATATATATATATATATATATATATATATATATATATATATATATATATATATATTATATATATATATATATATATATATATATATATATATATATATATATATATATATATATATATATATATATATATATATATATATATATATATATATATAATATATATATATATATATATATATATATATATATATATATATATATATATATATATATATATATAAGGGTGTCCATTGTCAATAAGTTATCGTGTAACTCTATAAAGGTGAAGTTGAATTAAAGAGCAAGACTAAAGTTGAAAAGTGGATGAGGATGTTGTCTTCTTTGTGTTACTCAGGCTACAATAGTTGCAGTCTAGTTATTCAATCATTTACAGCTATAGTGCTCGTAAAAAGAAATAAAAATTCTTCTTGTCTTAAGTGGAATTCGATCATTTACAGCTATAGTGCTTGTAAAAAGAAATAAAAATTCATCTTGTCTTAAGTGTAAAGAGTTGGAATTATTTATCAGGGCTGGAGTAAGAGTCTAAATAGCCTTTAAACCTACTTTATTCTGAAGTGGAACTGAGTGACAACAGATAAAATGGTAGCAATGTTCACAATATAAGACGCGACTTTTACGCAATTTTTAATATTTATGAAATAGGAAAGTACCGAAATCTGGAAAGAATTCTCGTCTGGCTTTAAGCTCTCAGGCAAGCATTGTGTTTTGTGATTTCCAAAATAATTTGTTCTTATTGCTGTATAAAAAAAAGGTTTCAAAAAATTTACTGCAGGGATAACTGAATTGTCGAAAATGATAGAAAAATTCGGATGTTCTTTTGAAAACGAATTGTGTAAAAGATAAATAATTAAAGAAATAAACAATATAAAAGTTTTAAACCAATCTCGAAGCCTAAAAAAAAAAAAAAAAAAAAAAAAAAAAAAAAAAAAAAAAAAAAAAACTTACGCAACCCATATTTAGTCCTGGAGTCAAAATTGGCTGAATACAAAAGAAATTTGGGTGAATATTTCCACGATTCTTGGTAAACAATCCCACTCCATCTTATTCTAAAGAGAGAATATACCTTTTAAATTATATCTAAAAAGCATTTGCATTAAAAATGATTATGATTTTGATTCTTAATTCACTTTAATTTTTATTTAGTAAACAATATATACATATATAAAAAAAATAAATTACAAATGAGAAATGGTATTGTCAAGCTTGCTTTTTTTATATATAAAGAATAAACTCGTTTACAGAGAGAATAACATTGTTGTACGAGAACATGTTAAAGAGAAGTTCTCTTCTTATACTAATGATTGCCAAAAATTCTTAGACTGCCTAAATTCCAAAAATAGAAGACATTTTTTTCTCTATTCCGGAATCATTTTCTGTGGTTTCATTGTCCATGTGCTGCGGCTACTTTCCTCTAATCCTGAAGATGCAGAGATTGAGCAAGCCCTACGTTTCTTTTTCAAAGGCAATCTTGAACAGTTAGTATAGGTTCATGCTCTTGTCCTTGAATATCCCTGAGATGAACCCAGAGAAGTAGACCTCTTGATTTTTAATCCTTCGCTTAATACCCTAAACCCCTTTAATCTTCTGGGATTATTCGATCATCTTCTTTTCTCTATATACAGTTTTGTTTATCCTAATTTTATTCAGGAATGACCTTTCCTTAGAAACTTTGTAAAAAAAAATTTATTAGAGACTTTCTAGTTATCTCACTTGGAAGGATGACATTGTATCTCCCACTAAGGAAGCTTCTTAGAAGT
>SEYY01018582.1:15000-22500 GCA_009176605.1 Armadillidium nasatum | reverse complement strand
ATATATATATATATATATATATATATATATATATATATATATATATATATATATATATATATATATATATATATTATATATATATATATATATATATATATATATATATATATATATATTTAAGGTCTGCTAACTCTCTCGCAGATCGAATACATTAAACATCAATGTTTAAAGTTTGCTATAGGGGAATCGAACCCGGGCCCTATAGCACAAAAGCATAGCGTTTTACCACTACGCTACTGACGGTTCAAAATAAAAATCCAAAGAGGAGGCTTATGAATTCACAAGAGCAACCTCCAAGGATTTCTCCCGACCGCGCTTGGGCGAGTGGCAAATGACCCGGGCTCGGTCCCCCCTTTCCTCTCGCAAACTAAATAGATAGATAAATATTTAAGGTCTGCTAACTCTCTCGCAGATCGAATACATTAAACATCAATGTTTAAAGTTTGCTATAGGGGAATCGCTATGCTTTTGTGCTATAGGGCCCGGGTTCGATTCCTCTATAGCAAACTTTAAACATTGATGTATATATATATAATATATATATATATATATATATATATATATATATATATATATATATATATATATATATATATATATATATATATATATATATATATATATATATATATATATATATATATATATATATATATATATATATATATATATATATATATATATATATATATATATATATATATATATATATATATATATATATATATATATATATATATATATATATATATATATATATATATATATATATATATATATATATATATATATATATATATATATATATATATATATATATATATATATATATATAATATATATATTTTTTATTTATTTTTTATTATTATTAATTCTAAAATACTACTACTACTACTACTACTACTACTGCTGCTACTACAACTAATAATAATAAAAATAATAAGAATAATAATAAAATTATATTATAAAAATAACAATAATAATAATAATAGTAATAATAAAAATAATAATGATTATTATTATTATTATTATTAACAAAAATGATAATAATACTCTTTTCAAATAAAATTAAATTTCATTAGTGAAATTAAGAGAGAGAGAGAGAGAGAGAGAGAGAGAGAGAGAGAGAGAGAGAGAGAGAGAGAGAGAGAGAGAGAGTACTTTCTAAATATTAAAGCTTATCTTAACTTCTGTTGAATGCTAATTAAGAATTTTCATTATTGGAATTAATTTTAGTAATATTAAAACCAAAAATAAGATTTGATTCGTAAATTAATTTTCAGTTCCCTCGTTTTCCAACGTTGATTATAAATCAATTTTTTGTTAGGCAAATTTATAAACTAATTTTTATTACTTTTTACTTAGAAAATAAATTTTTATTTATTTTAATGCTAAATTACACACAAACAAAAAACACAAACACACACATACACACACGCCCCATATATATATATATATATATATATATATATATATATATATATATATATATATATATATATATATATATATATAT
The DNA here is from genome assembly GCA_009176605.1 of Armadillidium nasatum. Lineage (NCBI taxonomy): Eukaryota > Metazoa > Arthropoda > Malacostraca > Isopoda > Armadillidiidae > Armadillidium > Armadillidium nasatum. Next base: position 20,981 of record SEYY01018582.1, on the reverse strand, counting down.
ATATATATATATATATATATATATATATATATATATATATATATAAACAATATATATATATATATATATATATATAATATATATATATATATATATATATATATATATATATATATATATATATATATATATATATATATATATATATATATATATATATATATATATATATATATATATATATATATATATATATATATATATATATATATATATATATATATATATATATATATATATATATATATATATATATATATATATATATATATATATATATATATATATATATATATATAATATATATATATATATATATATATATATATATATATATATATATATATATATATATATATATATATATATATATATATATATATATATATATATATATATATATATATATTATATATATGCAGCTGGAAGACCTGCTTTGAGAGATGAGAACTTCATTACAACAACTTTTGCTGATTATGAAATATCCAAAAACGACTGTAAAAACAAGAATGCTTCTCCTTACGTTCCAAAATCTCAGGTAAAATTTTATTTGACAACTAATATTATTTTCTTTTTTTCTTTCATTAAATGTCTTGATAATGTATCTTTAATGTCTTTACTTGCTAATATTATTTTCTTTTTTTCTTTCATTAAATGTCTTGAATAATGTATCTTTAATGTCTTTACTTGCTAATATTATTTTCTTTTTTTCTTTCATTAAATGTCTTGAAAATGTATCTTTAATGTCTTTACTTGCTAATATTATTTTCTTTTTTCTTTCATTAAATGTCTAGATAATGTATCTCTAATGTCTTTATTGCTAATATTTTTCTTTTTTTCTCTCATTAAATGTCTATATAATGTATCTTTAATGTCTTTACTTGTTAATATTATTTTCTTTTTTCTTTCATTAAATGTCTAGATAATATATCTCTATCGTCTTTACTTGCTAATATTTTTCCTTTTTTCTTTCATTAAATGTCTAAATAATGTATCTCTATCGTCTTTACTTGCTAATAAAATAATACTATTGATTAATTAATAATACTAATTAATTCGTTTTATATAACATTTGTTTCAAACAATGTTTTGGATTGAAAATTTTCGAATAAAATTCTCAAGCTTCAAAGAAAGGAAATATTTATTATTATTTTGGGGATTTTGTAGTATAAGAATTACCTTTGACCTAAACCTGATATTTAAATAATTTAAAACTTATAATACGCTTGCATATATATTGATAAACAAAGTGATTTTAATGTATATTTCATTATAAACTTTCAGGAAGAATATCAGTTTATAAAAGACAGATTTCCAAACACTCCAACTATATGGTTTCCCCTCACAGACATTGAAAACGAAGGAGTTAAAGTTTATGAAGATGGCACAGGTTTGTAAGCTTTTATGGCTTTATCATTTGAAAGTTTTCCCCCCCATAGACATTGAAAACGAAGGAGTTGGAAGTTTATGAAGATTGCACAGGTTTGACAGCTTTTATAGCTTTATCATTTTAAATTTGTCCCTCACAGATCTTATAATCGAAGAAGTTGAAATATATGAAGATTGCATAGGTTTGACAGCTTTTATTGCTCTATAATTTGCCAGCTTTTTTTTTCTAAGGAGAAACACGAAATAGGAGTTAGTCCTCTTCAGATTCAATGTTTAATATAAATAAAGAAATTGAAGTCAAAAGCATATGTCAAAGAAGTCATTAATAAAAAATTTTAAGAAAAGATAAGCACCTTGGTATGCTATAAAGGAATGATATTTGAATAACAAGATTCTCAAAAGATTGGATAATGAAATATTGGATGGAAAAGAGTGAATGTTCACAAAGATCCAATTTTGTCTTGATCTTGATCTATAAATAGTCCGACTTTCACTTTAAGCAAAGATGACTCAGTTTAAAGATGAAGACCGATCAATTTACTTACCTCCATTTGTCTCCAATGACAACGGAGAATCCATCCATAAAGGCAGAGGGTGGAATGATTGGGTGAGGATTCACATCAACTCTCCATGTTATTTGCTTAATAAGAAGGAAATTTAACTTTCCTCTTGTATTACTGTGGAGAATTATTTTGCCAGCATTTTATTATTATTATTATTATTATTATTATTATTATTATTATTATTATTATTATTATTATTATTATTATTATTATTACTATTCTTTTTATTATTATTATTACAATTATTATTATTATTATTATTATTATTATTATTATTATTATTATTATTATTATTATTGTCCTGCTCAATGATAATCCATTACTTAATTACCATAAATAATTAAGATGACTTAAAATATGCATAAAAATTTGCTATTGTGAACACTTCGGTTCCGTCCAATATTTTAAACTCTTATAACGTCGCCTCGAATTATCAAACTTGAAAGAATACTTTACTTTTATATATATATTTATATATATATATATATATATATATATATATATATATATATATATATATATATATATATATATATATATATATATATATATATATATATATATATATATATATATATATATATATATATATATATATATATATATATATATATATATATATATATATATATATATATATATATATATATATATATATATATATATATATATATATATATATATATATATATATATATATATATATATAATTCATTAATTTCAGCATATGAAGACAACACTTTCACTCCACCAAATGGGGAGGATTTAGTCCAAACAACGATAATTCAGACTGTGTGACTTGCAACCCACAAACCGATGTGTTTGAATGGAGCCCTTGTAGATACAACTAGTGTCTTACCTTTAACTTGCGTGAAAAAACGATTATACTACAAGTCGTTAATATATATATATATATATATATATATATATATATATATATATATATATATATATATATATATATATATATATATATATATATATATATATATATATATATATATATATATTTCTTTATTCTGGCATCCCTTTTCCTACTCATTCTCCCCTCAGGTGTCCCATGTTTCTACCTTTGATTACTCATGATCGGGTGCATGAGATCCTGAAATCTATCACGTCATGAAGGTCAGTGGCCTGGATGGCATTCTCCCTTGTGTTCTAAGGGAGTGTGCTTCCGAGTTAGTGTCTGTCCTCGTTCAGCTCTACTTTCTATCCCTTAATTCTAATACTTTTCCTTAATGTTGGAAGCGAGCATAGGTTCAGCTGCTCTGACCCTTCTTTCGACAAATAGCTCTCACATGTGTTGTCTAAAATTTTTAAAGCTCTCCTCTACTCCCATTTCCTAGATCATTTGGAGTTTCTTTCTCTTCTCTCAGATCGGTATGGTTTTCGGCGGTTGAGGTTAACTGGTGACATACTTTCTTATCTTTCTGATCTATGGTCTCCTGCTTTAGGGACTTCGGGGAGTTTTGTGTGGTGGCGCTTGACATATCAAAAACTTTTGACCGGGTATGGCATACGTCGCTGCTCTCCAAGCTCCCTTTCTTTGAGTTTCCTCCCTCTCTATGCTTACTCTTGTCTATTTTTCTTTCAAATCGTTCCATTTCTTTACTTGTCAATTACTTACTTTTCATTAACGATCTTCTCAATTGCAATTACTCTGTTCACTCTTATGCTGATGACTCAATTCTACATTCTTCAACTCGTTTCATATCTGTTCACTCTTTTGCTTCTCGAGTTGTTTCTCGTCTTCAACTCTCCGATTATATTCTTACTGATCTGGATGGGATTTCCCAGTGAGGTCATAGCAACCTTGTGAAATTCAACTCTTTAAAAACTCAATTTCTTCACCTTTCTCTCTCAAAAATATCTCCTAGCTTTCCTATCTTCCTCGGTGGTTCTCCCGTCTCACCTGAAATAACATTAACAATAATTGTCTTAGAAACTACATATGGTTGCTAAGGCGGCTAATAAGAAGCTGGGAGTACTATTGAGGTTGCGAGAATTTTTTCCTTCTGAGCAGTTACCTCAATTATATAAGGGTCTTATTCGCTTGTATGGAGTACTGTTCTCACTTTTTAGAGGGCTTCAGTTCTTCTTCTCCTCTTGATAGGGTTGAGTCTAAAGCTAAAAGATTAATAAACTGTCCCCTGATTTCAAACTCTCTCGACCCTCTTTCTCTGCAGCTTGACATGGCGCACTATTTCCTTTCTATAGGTACTACAATGGCAGGTGAGCGAGGGAATTGACCTCTCGTATTCCTCCACCGCTGAGTCGCCCTCATTGTACAAGGGATGCTCTGTTTTCACACGAATTCTGTGTGAACGTTGGAAACCCCAGACTTCCTCGTTGTATTGCCTCCTTTATGCCAGTCACCTCTATTCTGTGGAACTCTCTACCATCATCTATTTTTCCTCCTGTATTTAATCTTCCACTCTTCAAGACTTCCGTCTGTGTCCACATGAAGGATGGGAGTTAGGCTCGGGTCTGAGTGGATTTTCATCCTTTTTCTATTTGTATCATCCTTATAATATATATATATATATATATATATATATATATATATATATATATATATATATATATATATATATATATATATATATATATATATATATATATATATATATATATATATATATATATATATATATATATATATATATATATATATATATATATATATATATATATATATATATATATATATATATATATATATATATATATATATATATATATATATATATATATATATATATATATATATATATATATATATATATATATATATATATATATATATATATATATATATATATATATATATATATATATATATTCAAGTAAATTAAAAAAATTTAGATTTATTATTAATTTATACATGAATTTGGTGTTTAGGTAAAGAGTAAAAGGAATATTGGAAACTAGTGATAATTTTTATTTTGAAAAAGATTTAATTTTAATTTAACAAATGCACAATAACTTTTTTCTGACTCCGATCACTGTTATAACTTCGATAGTACTACTACTACCACTAATAATGATAATAATAATAATGATAGTGATAATGATAGCAATAATAATGATAATGATAAGGATAATAATAATAATAATAATAATAATAATAATAATAATAATAATAATAATAATAATAATAATATATAATAATAATAATAGTGATAATAATAATAATGATAATGATAATAATAATAATAATATATATAATAATAATAATAATAATAATAATAATAATAATAATAATAATAATAATAATAATAATAACTAATAATAAATATTTTATTTGAATTTTGATAACTTCTTTTACTTCCTAAAAATATTTTATTTTTTCTTGAGCAAAAAAAAAAAAAAATAAAAAAATTACTTTTTTGAAAACATTACAGAAATGAGACAGTTCGTCATACTTTCTGTTGGTTTCCTCATTGAAAAAAAATTCTGAAAAAAGTATTTTTTTTTTTGTCATAAAATAATTTATTTTACACTTCAAATCCATTCTTCAAATGCAGCGATTCTTCAAGACCAAGTTAATAAAAGTCAAATTTCTTGACAGAGAAACGAAACATTTCATTTTACTTTGGTCCAGGGACGTGCAGTGAATTTTTTCAATGGGTAAGCGGTATATATATATATATATATATATATATATATATATATATATATATATATATATATATATATATATATATATATATATATATATATATATATATATATATATATATATATATATATATATATATATATATATATATATATATATATATATATATATATATATATATATATATATATATATATATATATATATATATATATATATATATATATATATATATATATATATATATATATATATATATATATATATATATATATATATATATATATATATATATATATATATATATATATATATATATTATATATATATATATATATATATATATATATATATATATATATATATATATATATATATATATATATATATATATATATATATATATA
>SEYY01018582.1:0-7500 GCA_009176605.1 Armadillidium nasatum | reverse complement strand
TAATAATTAATCCACTCAAAGCTTCTGCGATTCCTGGGAGTACATGTTGAATCCTATTGAAGAACGCTGCTTTATATGTTAGCATTAAGCTCGTACTAATGGATCTGGTCACTGATGGTGTAAAAAGATTAGAAAATTAATGAAGAGGAGAATTTTTTTTTTCTTTGCACCTCTCAAGCATTCTTTCTAAGACTCACATGAGGGTTTGAAACGATATCTTCAGACACTTTGAGTCAATCATTTTACCGATGTGTCACAGTAGCGGTTAGGGTTGAGATGGAATATAGAACTTTGAAGAACATTATTTTCAGAAAATTTAATGAATAAATGTTGTACCCGTTCACAAAAACTGCTTTAAAATAATAGTTATCAACCTTTTTTTTTTCTTTCATTGCACCCTTTCACTCGTTTAGAAAATAATTTCTCCCTTCAAGAGATAGTTTAGCATTCTAACTCAAAAGGTGCATTATTATTTTGAACTTTTGATTAACGAGAAGGAGTACTTGAGAGGGCATAACTCAAGTTAAATTTAATTTCCACACTACTTCCTTTTTATTTGCATCAATGTTGAGAAGCCTTGTTTGTATATATATATATATATATATATATATATATATATATATATATATATATATATATATATATATATATATATATATATATATATATATATATATATATATATATATATATTATTAGAATTACGTTTCGAGATTTTCATAAATTAAAAATGTGTTCGTTCTTTTTAAAATTTAATTCGTAAAAAACTTAAAGTTAAAATAAAGCCGTGGTCAGAGTCAACTGAGGTTTAAAACGCTCTTGCTTTGGTTAGAATTTTTAGGTTTTAACGAAGTCGAAAAAACAATTCTTCCAGTTCTTTTCTCTGGTTATCTCTAAAGAAGTCAAATTAAAATTTCGTCCTGATTTGAGTTTGTTTATAAAGTGTTGTGTTGAACTATTTTGAACTTTCTTTTTTGAACTACTTTTGAACAATTCGAATTTGTCTTAATTATTGTATATAGTGGATCGTCTTGATCTATCGATTGCATTGCGTTGGAAGGTAAAAGTAGGTAGCTTTATCGTAGGTGCAACTCCGGAGGTGTATTTCGAGCTAGCTTTCTGCTTGAACCAAACAGCGTGGTAGGTTGATGGTTTTGCGATTTACTTATTAAGACAACTTAAACTACAACTACCCTGATTATCTGAATAAGAAGTAACGTTCTTATCTAGGCCGAAAAATTACGAAATTTTTCAAAACCTTCGTAGCATTAGGTTTTGACCGAGGTAAGAGTGTTTTGCTTTTTCTATTAATTTATATCTTGTTGATGACTCAGGGTACATAATTAATTAACAACTAAAGTTCGTGCATTTTTTTCATAAAGTAAATTTTTTTGTGAAAGGAGCAATTTCGAAATTTGCATATATTAGGGGTATTTAGCTCTAAGAGCCTAAATTATTCCACTATCTCATTTTATCCCTAATATATAAGTTGAAAAATTTCGTAATTTCTGTTGAAAATTTTGTTAATTGTTGAATAATTTGCTAAATTCTTCCCGACAAGTTTCCCTTGTACTAGTTTAAAATCTAAGTCGTAAAGTTAACGTTTCTTAATTTTAGTAAAAATTAATTTGCATTTTTGTTTTGCATTTTTTTTTCATATTGAATTAAAATTAGAGTAAATTCTTACTTCTATCCTTTTAACTTCAAGTTGCATTCCCTTTTTTATCTTCATTTTCAATTTGAATTACAATTTCACTTGCAATTGCAGAATCGCAATTTGAATATTAAGCCAAATATATATTTTTTTTGCCATTAACTCGACCATTCGACAAGTGTGTGAAAACACAAAACTTTTAGAAAAATAAAACAGAATTTTGGTAAAAATTTTGTTGGGACATTTTTTGTTGGGACATTTTGTTAAAAAGGAATTACATATTATTGGATCTTGCAAGCAGTAGGAGGTATATTCCTACTTGTTTTTGGTAATCGAATTTGGTAATGTGATCGAATTACGATCATCAAAAAAGAAAAATATATATATACATATATATATATAGTATCAGTGTCGATATCGGAGTTTAAAATTTTTTTTCTGTGATATTGCTTATGCAATACAAGACTTTCATTACATAGTTGATGATAGTATCAACTAAAGACTAAAACTGATATTTTTTGCTATTACTGCCGATAGTATCGGTATCGGTATCGGCATTACACTGATATTTTGTCTGTTTGGGTTCAAATTTTCGTTGAGCATTTCATTCGATATTTCGATATAATCGGAGTAAATTTGAATCCATCAGACGGCAACTGCAACTTGTGTTGCATCGATACATTTCAGGAGGCGGTGTGCCGTTTTTCAAGTGGTATTTTGTATTTTTTTCATTTTTTCATAATTACTCTTGAAGAGGGGCACTACTGTCTCTGTACTGTACATATCGATTACCAATAATCGAACACTTAATCGATTAATCGAACCTTGATCGATTAATCGGATAATCGAAAATCGGATATCGATTGATCGGAAAATAATCGATTAATCGGAACATAATCGATTAATCGGAACATAATCGATTAATCGGAACATAATCGATTAATCAGAACATAATCGATTAATCGGAAAATAATCGATTAATCGGAACATAATCGATTAATCGGAACATAATCGATTAATCGGAACTTAATCGATTAATCGGAATTTAATCGATTAATCATAAAATATTTCAAATATTTCAATCTTTTGTAGGATCGATTAATTGATCGGTAGGTTCGGTCGATTTATCGGAGTCTTATCGGTTAATCGGAACATTTGTCGTTTGATCGGAGATTTTTCGAGCAAATTGGAAATATGGACATGGATTTGAGTGCTGTAGTATCTGCTTCCACCCTTCTAGAAGACCTTGAAGGGACTATTTCGAGCGATTTTGGAGCAGATAATGATAATTTGAATCCTGAAGAAAAGATAAAGATTCTGGACGCAGTTAAGAAGGTGATAGCTCCTTTGAAATTGTCCAGAGGAGTGGTCCGTCGAAAGGTGACCTTGCTTCTTAAGCCGATAGTGAATCCCCCTCCTGAAGGTACCGAACCAGCTATTGTGTCGTCCTTGCTGGAAGAGGTTACTCTTAGGTTGGAGGAGATTAGGCAACTAGATGGGGATATTGAAGCAAAGATATGCTCGTCTCAGCTTATGAAGTATGACAAAACTATCCTTAATGAGGAAATCATTGCTGCCTCCGAATACCATCTTCAGGTACAAAAGATTGTAAACAAGGTACGCCCTATAACACAAATTGAACCTCGACGTTCGTCTTCCTCTACACATTCAAATGAAGACGCAGTCTCTCGTGCGGAGCTGACACATATATTAAAAAACATATCACCCAAACAGGAGATTAAGATACCAGCTCTTAAATGTAACTCATTCAAGGGAGAGAGTGATCGCTTCCAATTTCGTTCATTCATTCTCTCTTTTGAAAACACATTCGGATGTCGTACAGATATTTCTTCTGCAGCCAAGTTGCAGTATTTGAAAGCTCATTTGGGGGGCTTCGCATTGAGAGATATCGAACACTTGTCCAACGTAGATGAAAATTATCTTATTGCTTTAAAGATTCTAAAGGATCTTTATTTGGACAAACAGTTCATTATAGATTCTCTCTTCCATAAGATTGATTCGGCTGCTGTCTTGAGTGGAAGGGATCTGGATGAAGTTCGTGCTTTCATTTCAGAAGTTCGAGCTTACATTCATGAACTGAAAGAATTCGGACTTGACTTTCTCGAAGAAGACACACCTGGATGTAAACTCGTTAGCCACTTAGTAGTTGACAAGTTGCCCTCATCATTTCTTCGAGAGTTGAAGATTGATACGAAGGAAGAATATCCTTCTATCAATATTATTTTTGATCGGTACCACCACATCCTAAAATCTTTGGAGAAATTCCAAATGAGAAACATCTCGTATTCTTCAACTTCCTCTTCACGCAAGAATGAGAAGAGAAATTCTTCTCCTAGAAAAGAAAAGAAATTATCATCTTTTAATGCTTCTACAAAAAGAAGCGAAAAGAGGGAAGCACCTTCGCAGCCATCCACCGATATGAATCGTCCTTCGAACACTGGCGGGAATCGCACCAGTGGCACTGCAACATCAGTGGATTGTAAGATATGTAGTGGCAACCACTACATGTCTTCTTGTACTACATATGCTTCTCCTTTAGAAAGAAGAGAGAGATGTATTGAATTGGGGATGTGTGGTAATTGCTCCAGTTTAAAACATAACTCTAGCAAGTGTCCCGCTAAGAGATTTGGATTGACACGACCTTGTGGCCTCTGTCGCAGTAGAGCCCACATTACAGCCTTATGTTCTGCTGGAGCAAAGTCGAAACCATCGAACAATCGACAAGGCATTACATCAGATTTGCCCTCATCTTCCAATGCAGTCTCATTGAATGAGACTAAAGATTCCTCTGCTTCTCAACATCTGTGCATCAACAATAGCGTGACAGAAAGCAACTGCCTTCTTCCTACCATCGCCCTTAAGGTAAAGAAGGGCAACAAAGTTGTTCTTGCTCGCCTTTTGTTGGATTTCGGATCGCAACGTAGTTACTTTAGTAGTAGTGTGATCCGCAGGTTAGGTATAGAGCTTGAGTCTCTTCCATTGTACCGCAACCACATAAAGACCTTCCTCGGTGAACAAGAACGCAATATGCGTTCCGTCGACCTTGAGCTACTACTATGTTGCGATCAATATGTAGAGATGCCTGTTTTTATTGACCCCACTCTTGATATTAGCTTTGATGTTAAGGGACTCAAAGCAGCTGTATTAAATATCAGGAGAAATAACATTGATATAGCTGATGAATTTTATGGTAGAAATTTGGGAGATAGTGTCAATAATATTGATGGTCTTTTGGGAATTGACGCTTTACACCATTTCAAACACTTCCATGTCGTAGATTGTTTGGGAGGAAGTGCCTTTGAGACGTGTCGTGGTGTCATCCCATATGGACCTGTGAAGGCATTTTTAACGACTTCCCAGATCTCTTCTATTTTTAATGAGGGTACATCATTGCCTCCTCGAAATTCGAACCAACCTTCGAGGTTGTGACAAATTCCTTCCTCGCTTCGAAAGTCTGTCTCCAAAGTGCCGAAGTATGTTGTGAACCTTGTCGTCGATCCTACACCTTCTTATTTCGACCCTTTGATCTACACTCACTCTGATGCTGACCTCGATTTGGGTTTAGAGAATATGTATCGGCTCGAGTCTCTTGGGATTGATGAAAAATCAAACCAAGGATCCATCGACTCAATTTTCATCGACAGATTCGAGAAGGGTATATGTTTTCAAGATGGTAAATACCACGTCGAACTTCCCTGGTACGAGGACGTTCTAAGAGAGGTACCTTCGAATTACAAAGTAGCATTGGCTGCTGTACATCGAGTGAGGAAAAACCTTGAGGGTAAAGGACTGGTTTCGGCATATGGAGACGTCTTTCGACAATACCTGAAGGAGGGTATTATAGAACAAATTCAGGTTTCATATAAGGACTTCCATAAATACATATGGATCCCACATCGGCCTATCATCAAAACACAAGCACAGGTGACGACAAAAATCCGCCCTGTGTTTAACTGCAGCTTAAAGGTAGGAGATAGTCCATCTTTAAACCAGGCTTCATACCCTGGTATCGACCTACTGGCTTCATTGTTCAGACTTCTTCTGCAGTTTCGAACCAACAAATTTGTTGTGATGGCAGATATTTCCAAAGCATTCCTCCAAATACGTCTTAAGTTGGAGAAAGATAGAAACTTGTTTTGCTTCTTTTGGCAGGAAGGAGAAGAGCTTCAGACGTTTCGTTATACATCGATTATATTTGGGTTGTCTGTAAGTCCATATGTTTTATGCGCTGTTATAAAACATCATGCCCTCAAATATCCGTCTGATCTTTGCTCCTCTCTCCTAATCAACAATTTGTACATGGACAACTTCCTGTATACCTGCTCTTCTGTTGATGACTTGAGGAATATTTTTCATCTCACCACTTCCCGCTTGAGGGAAGGTGGATTCGACCTTTGTTCCTGGAACTCGAACAATCAGGAACTTCGAGACATCTTTAAGAGGGAGAACAAGATTTCTTCTCATCAATGTTCAGAGGAGCGGGTGTTGGGCTATTTGTTCCACATCGATTCAGACACATTTTCCCTGAGTGATTTCAATCTTGGTGAAGTGACTACAAAGCGACAACTTCTTTCAGAGGTTGCCAAAGTCTTCGACCCCTTGTCACTATTCCTTCCCGTTACTATACGTGGCCGCCTTCTTGTAAAGAAGACGTGGGAGCAGGAGATCGGCTGGGACGAAGAGATAGACCAAGAGTTGAAAGGCGCCTGGGGAAAACTTCGAAAAGACTTAGATTCTCTCAAAACAATGAGATTTCCAAGGTCTTGTTTTGAAACTGATGATTCTGATTTGTCCATCAACCTATTCTGTGATGCAAGTAATTTGTGTTATGGATTTGTCGTCTATATTTCATCAGAGTCACAAGGCCCTAACATCCTTTGGGCCAAAGGAAAGGTTGCCCCATCAAAAGGGAAAACCTTACCAATGCTGGAATTGCTTTCAGTATTCCTAGCATTGAAGTGCTTGCCTCAAGTTCTTACCAGCTTTCCAAGCACTAGATTTCGAGAGATTCGAATATTTTCGGATTCTCAAATAACTCTTGCGTGGCTCTTGTATGGAGGCAAAAAGAACAAGAGTATCTTTGTTCGCAATAGGATTCAGGACATTCGACTAATGACCGAGTCTCTCAAGGAAGATCATTCATTATCGGCGACATTTCATTATGTCAGGTCAGAGGAGAATCCTGCTGATCTAATCACCAGAGGAATTCCTCTGAAAGAATTTGAGAGAAAACACCATTTCTGGTCACACGGTCCTGAGTGGCTTTCTTCAGATCCGACATATTGGCCCAAGATAGAATGTGAGTATTTGGAGCAGGGAGTGTCGATTCCTTCAACATCTACTCCAATATTTACTGTTATCGAAGAAGCCAGTAATCCTCCAGTGGTCAATTTCTCGCGATTTTCGAGCTTTAACTCTCTCATCAGAGTTTGTTCCATTCTGTACCGGTTTTCTGCTGCAAATAGAGACCCTCTCGTTTGTGACAGAAAAGCTCGTCTGTATTGTCTTCGAACCATGCAGAGGGAATCTTTTTCTAAGGAATTAGATTTCTTGGAAAAAGTTCGTGAGAAACCATCGAACGCTCTTCGACCACCAGATTTAGTAAACAATCTGAATCTATTTATTGACGACGATGGACTCATCAGAAGTAAAGGTCGTCTTTCTCGTTCGAATTATTACGAATATGACGTAATAAATCCAATCTTGATGGGTAAGAAACACCATCTTACACATCTTTTGATAAGACAGTCACATTTTGACTGTAAACATCTGGGCATCCAAGCCACCTTAACCAACATCAGGTTGAAAGGGTTCTGGATTACTTC
>SEYY01018581.1:0-7500 GCA_009176605.1 Armadillidium nasatum | reverse complement strand
GGAAGTCATGAAGAAAAAATTATTCATGCACAACTCTTGGCTCTAGTAGTCAGAAATATTTGCCAGCCTATGTCTAATTGCTGGAGGGAGTTTGAAGTGGTAGTGAAGGCCAGTTTGGTGTTCAAGCAAAGGTAGATAAACATAAAGCTATATAATTGCAAAGCAGTGTGTTATATGCTGTCTCAGTGTGAGGACCCAGGATAATAGAGGTTGTTTCTTTATTTAAACATAATATTTTGTATTGTGGCATAGCACATTTGATGAAAATTTTAATCTGAAAGTTCTATTACTGAAAATAGAAAATTATTAAACACAAATTAAAGGTACTCAAGAAAAACTCTCTTACTACAAAATTCTGAAATTAATTTCTGTTGTACCATACATTCATACAATCTAATGCAGCAACTATAGGAGCACAAGTAAATACTTAATTTATATACTGTTGTACAGTTTGGCAAAGTAAACTATATCCTAATTAAGAAGTATTGTTGAGTCTTATCTATATCTGTCTTATTAATCATTGTAATTATATCATTTGTTTAGGTATTTATTTTGGTTTATGGTTATTTATTATTGTAATTCATTTGTAGGCTTCCTTTATTGAGTTTTGGCTACCAAATTAAGAAATACATTAAAACATATATGATGAAAACATTCTTGACTAAAATTAGATCAAACTACTAAAAAATTGAAGGATTATCATAAGTGTCTCTCAAGTTGTATAATAAATTATATATTTTGGGTAATTGTAGCATTGACAGTAGTGGATTTTTCCATACACAACTAGGTTGCTGAAACTAACAATATACCTACATGTTGCAAGATTGACTGGAACTATGAGTAGGGATTTGAAACTATATTATTATTAATGGTTTAATTTATTATCATTTTCCTAAAAACTTTTTAAAATATTAATATCATAAATTTAAGGTTTAACAGGTTATACTTTTATTACAAATAATCAGTTTTATTGTACATTGAAATAACGCAAGTTGAGCAGCCTGTTTAACATTAGTAAAAGTGAGTAACAAGTTTCGATGCAAGAATGGATTAGTTTCGAGACTAGATAAACTTACGCGATGAGTTTGCTACATGATCATAGGAATGGAAAATTGCAAACAAATTTTATAGCCATTTCTGAGGGAAAAAAAGGAATAAAAATAATATATATATATTTACTTTTACTTTTTACTTTTTTCCCCTTCGACCTTCCTTACTGGAAGGGCCACATTGCCTTTAGGAAATCCGCAATGGCAGCCGGCCATGTCCAAAGGTCTCTCAGAGAGGTGATGTGATGGAGGGTTCTGTTGTGTGTAAGGGAGGGGCGTCTCAGAAGGAGATGTTCTGTTGTGTCTGGTTCTTGCATACATCTTTGACATATTGGGGATAGTGTGTTTTGTATTTTGAATCTATGTTTGTATGCTTGTTGGTTATGGTGGTGGCCTGACCTTAATCTGTATAGTGTAATTTGGGTTTTGCGTGGTAATGTGTTTTGTGTATTTGCTATGGTGGAGGGTTGTTCATTGAGAAGATGGTTTGGTTGGTGGTGAAAGGGAAAGTCGAGAGTCAAAGAGTTATTATTTATTATTTTTCGGGTTATATTTATTTTGGTATTTTTAATCCTAAGTAAAACTGATGATACTTACAAAATCGGTTATGTCATTTTAAATTTTTTTTTTTACATGTTTATTTCTATTTTTGTTAAATAAAAAGGTATTATTAATTATTCCTATTTTACAGAGAATTGATATAAATTTATTATTTGTTTATTTGTGGATTACATTTTTTAGTTTTGTTTTCAAGAATAAATAAGAATTAGAGATTGATTAGGCCTCCACCAATAGGGAAATTAATTTGGTCATCTAAGGAAAGTGCCTTAAGGTAAACATTTAAACATTTATTATATTTTATATTGATGTTAATTATTGAACTCTAATATGTTTCATTGTAATTATAATATATTTATACCATTTTCATAACATATTAATGGGATAAGGAGTTAATAACTGGAAATTTTTATAGGCTTCAAATCTTGGGACAATTCAAATCTTGTAACCCACCAATCCCAATCCAGGGCTGGAGATCCTCACCACTTGTGGACAGTCTAATATTGATTTTTGGCCATTACCACCTTGTGTCAATACCCGATTTCCAATAACTGGTTGCCCATTTATCATCTTGCAGTTTTGAAAAGGAATAGCAAGGTCAAATAATATAATCAGAAAAATCATACAAGAAGGAAAAAGAGGGAAGCAAGCTACCATCATCTAACTTATATAAGCTGAACATATTATAATATCTTATTTCAACTCCTTTATTCCACTACTAATAACTCCACTTATAAGGACTTTACTTCTCTTAGTCTAAAGTACTGACTGGCTTAGCAAGTTGTTCTCCATATCCAACAAATATCCCATTAATATAGGTTAAAATATCTACCACACATTAATGATCCGAATTGTAAGATTAATAGTAAAAATAAATAAACTGTAAAGTTTTTTTAATTATAATCAATTTAATTAAAGTTAAATTTATTCATAATATCAATTTTGTTTAATCCTTAATTGCACAATAAGTAAAATATAGTATCAGTATCCATTCTTTCACTATCCCTCATCCCTTATACTTTTGTTAAATTGTTTGATTGATAATAAAACTAGGTTCGTTAAAGTTAATTGACTAGTTGCAAATGGTGTCCCACATAAACGCACGAATCTTGTGATAGGTTGGCCCCTTTTTCATGGCTGACGGAATTGAATGTAATATATAGGTATTCCATCAAATCTTGGGTCATTATTCAAAAGGTCTGTGTAGCTCTCCCTAACAGCGGGTGTTGAGATAATTTTGTGTTATGATGGTGTGTATGTTTGATTAGTGGTGTGTTGTTTGCAGTAGGTGGAATGGTTCTGAATATGTTACTGTAGTATTGGGCAGGGGATGATGAAGGTAATTTTAGACAGTGTCTTGTGTGGTCTTGTAGGGTATAGTGACAGAGGTGTGAAATGTCTAGGGTGTTTGTGTAGAATTGGGTTCCTATCATGTCAAAGTGAATACGGATCGGGAGTATTTTTGTTTCTTTGTGTAAATGCTGAATTGGAATGGTTCTAGTGCAACCTGTGATAATTTGAAGAGCGGTATTTTGTTTTTTTTGTAACTATATATATATATATATATATATATATATATATATATATATATATATATATATATATATATATATATATATATATATATATAATTAACACTTTTTTTTTTTTGTTGGTTAGACCTTTTGTTGGCCATTATGAGTAGTTAATGAAGTAGTTTTTGGTTACACTAGGTCTATTTGCTGGCCATTAGGCATAGTTTTAACCCTTTAAGTCCAAGTTAGGTTGTCAAACTAGAGCTAATCTGGACTAAAGAGGTAAAACTACTCATTTACTATTCATAACAGCCAACAAAATGGCTTAACCTACTAAAAAACCAAAGTTTGATATATATATATATATATATATATATATATATATATATATATATATATATATATATATATATATATATATATATATATATATATATATATATATATATATATACTTAATAATTCAATCTGGCATGATACCTCTCTATTTTTCACTAAATTGAAAATATGAAGTTAAAATATGTTTAAATGCATTCTAAACATACTTTTCTTTCATGGAAGTGTAATATAAATAGAAAATAAAAAGAAAGAACCCCCCCCCAAAAAAAAAAAAAAAAATTAAAAAACAATACTTTTTATGCCGCAAAAAAGAAATCAACTATCTTTTAAACTGTCCTGTTTTTTCTTTTCAAATACACTTCTAGCAACAACAACATTTTCGGACATCTCCATTATCTATATTTAAAAGAAGAGAGAGAGAGATAGTATTATATATATATATATATATATATATATATATATAATATATATATATATATATATATATATATATATATATATATATATATATATATATATATATATATATATTAGAGATGTACCGATACCAGTAAAGAGGCCAATACCGATACTGATACTCTATTTTTTTAAGGGGCCGATACCGATACCGATACTTTAATTATAAGAAATACACAGTAATAAGATAGAACATTTGTGTACTGCCAGGCAACTGAGGATTGCATTCCCTGTACAACCAATACTTAGTCATGTATTTCATGGTTGTGCCCAAGTATATTTTATAAATTAAAATATTATCTGTTAGGAATAATAAATGTTTAGAACAGGGATGGAGAGTCGGAGTCGGTAAATTAAGCGACTCCTACCGACTTCCCTTCCCTACTCACCTAGTTTGTACCAACTTTTTAGTTTTTAAAACTTTTTTTTTTTTTAAATTATAAAATGTCTTAATTTTTTTCTTTCCCTCTCTCTCTCTCTCTCACACACACACACGCAATATTATATATATATATATATATATATATATATATATATATTATATATATATATATATATATATATATATATATATATATATATATATATCCTCCGCTGGGCAAAGGCGGCCAGAGGCCTACCAAATTCCACCGGAGTTGGGAGAGATCTATCCTGGTCGATTGTGGCCGACGTGTCCAGATACACGGCGTTTGAAAGTATGCAAGTCAAAGGAAGTTGGGAAAACAGATAAAGGGAGTGTGTTCCAGACTTTACCAGTGGAGTATATGTAAGATTGAGCATAGAGGTTAAGTCTGGGGTCGGAGAGTTGGACAGAGAAAGGATGAGACTGTGTAGAAAGGCGTGTCGCACGAGCTTTTTCAATGGAGGAGGTATGCGACGAGAGAGTTCAGAAGAGCAGTGTCCGTTGTAATAGCGATAGTAAAGAGAGAGTGACGCAACAATTCGACGGACAGAAAGAGATTGAAGAGAGTTAGTAAGAGCTGGAGAGTTGATGAAACGAAATACCCTAGACTCCACCTTCTCTAGGAGAGCTGTATGTGTGGAACCACCCCAGATGTGCGAAGCATACTCCATAGAGGGGGGAACAAAACCCCTATACAGAGCAAGCAACTGGGGTGGCATGAAGTAATTCTGAAGGCGCCTCAGAACACCCAACCTCTTAGAAGCTTGTTTGGAAAGAGAAGTAAATGTGATCTTTCCAAGAAAGATCACAAGAAAAAGAAACACCAAGAATATTAAGAACAGATGAAGGCTTAAGTTGTGCGTTTTTGAAGATATCATAGTTGTGTGGAAGATGTGTCGAGTGGAGAGATGAAGGAATTGGGTTTTTGAGGCATTGAAAACAACCATGTTTTCTCTGCCCAAATTTGAAATACGAGAAAGATCAGAGGTTAGTTGCTCCAAGGCTACCCTTCTCGAGTCTATCAACTACTGTTGGGTGGGACGTTTTTCAAACTGGAAGGAATAATGAAGGGTGGTGTCATCAGCATAGGAGTAGATAGGAGATGAGGTAATAGAGAGAAGGTCATTAATGAAAAATAGAAAAAGTGTTGGGGATAGGAAAGAACCCTGAGGAACACCACTATTAATAGGTTTAAAGGAAGAACGGTGGCCGTCTACAACAGCGTCTATAGAACGACCGGAAAGGAAATTAGTGAGAAGATCACAGAGAGAAGGATAGATACCGAAAGAGGGAAGTTTAGAAATCAAAGCTTTGTGCCAGACTCTATCGAAGGTTTTCGATATGTCTAGCGCAACAGCAAAAGATTCACCGAAATGCCGAAGAGCGGAGCATCAAGAGTCAGAGAGAAGGGAAAGAAGATCACCCGTAGAGAGTTTCTTACGAAAGCCATACTGCCGATCTGAGATGAGATTGTAAGAATTGAGATGTTTCCAAATCTTCCTGTTAAGGATAGATTCGAAAACTTTAGAGAGAACGGAGGTTAAAGAAATAGGACGGTAGTTGGAGGGTTGAGAGGGGTCACCCCTTCTTCGGCACAGGCTGAATGAGCGCACGTTTCCAGCAAGAAGGGAAGGTTGAAGTAGAGAGACAAAGACGAAATAGTTTACCAAGGCAAGGTGCAAGCTCGGAAGCACAAGTTTTGAGAACCACAGGAGGAATACCATCGGGACTGTACGCCTTCTTAGTATTAAGCTCAGAGAGAGCAGAAATGACATCTTTAGAAGAAATTCTAATTTTAGGCATGATTGAGTTAGAGGGGTTGAAGGAGGAGGAATAGCTCCGGAATTGTCTAAGGTAGAATTAGAGGCAAAAGTTTAAGCAAAGAGTTCAGCTTTAGAAGGAAAAACAGCAGTTGTGCCGTCGGAAGATATTAAAGGAGGGAAAGAGGAAGAGCAAAGTTAGAGTTAACATTTTTTGCAAAATGCCAGAAAGAACGTGAAGAAGAGGAACCAGAAAGATTATTGCATTTTCCACCGGAGAATGAGTTTTTAGTGTTTCGAAGGATAGATTCATTCCGGAATGAAATATAAGTAGCGTGAGTTTCTGGAGTTTGAAGACGACGGTAACCCCTGAAGGAAACATCCCTGCGGCGGATAGCGTGAGAACAAGCAGAGTTAAACCAAGGTTTGTTAGGTTTAGTAGAAAGGAAAGAATATGGAATGTACACCTCCATGCCAGAGAGAATCACCTAGGTAATGCGTTCTGCACACTCCATTGGGCCCCTCCCACGGAAACAATAATCATTCCACGGGAAATCGAAGAAGTACAACCGCTGAAAGGGAGACGGTAATTGAAAATTGAATTTATAGTTGTAGAAATTTCAACTTATAAGTTGAAATATTCAGAGATCATTTTATTTTTGTATTTTTTTATTTTTGTAAAATTTTTGTATTACAAGTTTCTTCTTTTTCAGTTATAAGAGGTAGTTTTCTATTTTTGAAAAATTTAAAGTTATGAAAAGTGTATTCCTTTAAACGATATATATATATATAGTATAAATCTTTTGGATTAAAATCTTTATTACATACCATTGTGATATAGAAGTTACCAAATCGAGCTGATTCTTTTGGTTAAATCGAATTCTTGACTTGTACAGGTAAAAGGCAGTACAATTGTATTATGTTAAATATTCTTGTAATGAAAAATAATTGAAATTAACATATAATGCACACATGTATATGTGTATACACATATACATGAGTGTACTCAGGTTTTGTCTCTTGTTAAGGATTTCTGGGTAGTCCAGAGGGAGAAATGTCGAAGGTATAGAAACAGTGAAAAACATTTTACAAGTCCTCCGGTAACAGGTTCAGTATATGAAGTACACAATATAAAGAAATTGTTTTGTTATCCTTTTGTAAATACTTACTCTCTTATATATGTGTATTTACATATGTATGTGGGTAAGTATATAGTTTATATTTTACCAGGACTTCTATTCTCGGATTTGATTTTATCCTTGGGATTAATCAGGACCATATTCGAGGGATTGAACAGGATTTTATCCGGTGGGCTTGATCCTTAACTGTAATCCGTGAAGTTCCAATAAGTCAAATAAACTCGAACAAGTAATCCTAGAAAATTCCAGTAAGTCTAATCGAGGCGAAGTGCAATAGTGTGT
>SEYY01018580.1:20000-22500 GCA_009176605.1 Armadillidium nasatum | reverse complement strand
GTATATACATTATCTTTATACACTTACACCAAGTACAAATACATTACATTGCAAGTATTCTTCTATTTTAAGTTATGACTATCCGAAGTTATTTTTATTCATTATTTTATTTTATTTTATTTTTATTTATAAATTTTCTAACTAATCCCACATTCCCCCCATCTGCCTCTCTCCTACATCCACCACTCTCCCCACCATATCCCCCCATATCTGCCTCTCCCCTACATCCACCACTCTCTCCCCCATATACCCCCACATCTGTGTCACCCCTACATCCATCACTCTTCCCCTATCCCCACACATCTGTCTATCATCTACATCCACCACTCTCTCCCATATCCCCCCCCATCTGTCTCTCCCCTACATCCACCACTCTCCCCCTATATCCCCCCACATCTGTCTCCCCCCTACATCCACCACTCTTCCCCCCTCTTTTAATTTTTTTTTGTTATTTTCCCTTCTGAAATAGGACTAAAAAGTTGTTCCTTTGGTATTCCGTTGGGGCTCAACCTTTCCCGGAAACTTTTTCCCCTTCGGGCATAATATATTGTTCATCCTTAGGGAAAATTTATTATTATTATTATTATTATTATTATTATTATTATTATTATTATTATTATTATTATTTATTATTATTATTATTATTATTATTATTATTATTATTATTATTGATTATTATTATTATTATTATTATTATTATTATTATTATTATTATTATTATTATTATTATTATTATTATTATTATTATTATTATTATTATTATTATTATTATTATTATTTCTCACTTAATTCATTTTTATTTTTAAGCTATATCTATCTATCTATCTATCTATCTATTTAAAAAGATGAAGAATTAAAGTCTAAACCTATCTATTTATCTATCAAACTAGTTAGTTATCTAAACTATTAGATAGATAGATTGATTGAGAGGAGACAGACATATAGATAGATAGATAGATAGATAGATAGATAGATAGATAGATAATAGATAAGCAGGTAAAGATATTTAGGTAGGGATATATATATATATATATATATATATATATATATATATATATATATATATATATATATATATATATATATATATATATATATATATATATATATATATATATATATAGATAGATAGATAGATAGATAGATAGATAGATAGATAGATAGATATAATCATAATTTATCTTACACTTTTTTGCCCACTCACTTAGGATTTATGAACAAATTGATTGACAGACAGAGAGACGAATGCAGATTGAATAACAGAAAGACGAATGCTGATTGAATGACGGACAGAGAGACGAGTGCTGATTGAATGACAGACAGAGAGAGACTGAGAGAGAGAGAGAGAGAGAGAGAGAGAGAGAGAGAGAGAGAGAGAGAGAGAGAGAGAGAGAGAGAGAGAGAGAGAGAGAGAGAGAGAGAGAGAGAGAGACGAATGCTGATTGAATGACAGAGAGAGATAGATAGATAGAGAGAGAGAGAGAGAGAGAGAGAGAGAGAGAGAGAGAGAGAGAGAGAGAGAGAGAGAGAGAGAGAGAGAGAGAGAGAGAGACGAATGCTGATTGAATGACAGAGAGAGAGAGAGAGAGAGAGAGAGAGAGAGAGAGAGAGAGAGAGAGAGAGAGAGAGAGAGAGAGAGAGAGAGAGAGAGAGAGAGAGAGAGAGAGACGATGCTGATTGAATGACAGACAGAGAGACGAAATCATAAAAATAATTGTCTGCAGAACAGAAGAACGTCAAAGCGCTTAGATACTCCGCATAGTTAATGCATCTTAATAGTTTTTTTATTAACAAATTCCTTGTTTTAATTATAATGGTTTTAATATCATTAAATAGCATTGCATTTCAAGTGTTTAAATGTCCTAGTGTGTGCGTGTGTGTGTGTGTATGTATATTTGTATGTGAATGTGTGTTTGTGTGTGCGTGCGTGCGTGATATGTATATTTGTATGTGTTTGTGTGTTTGTGTGTGCGTGCGTGCGTGAATGTATATCTGTATGTGTATGTGTGTTTGTGTGTTGTGCGTGCGTGCGTGTATGTATGTATATTTGTATGTGTGTTTGTGTGTGCGTGCGTGCATGCATGTATGTATATTTGTATGTGTATGTGTGTTTTTGTGCGTGTGTGCGTGCGTGTATGTATATTTGTGTGTGTGTATGTGTTTGTTCGTATATGAATTTTGAATTGTACATTTTATGAGAGGAATAAATAATAATTCGCAATATTAAGCAAATAATATTAATTTTAATCGGTTTTAAATAAATAATATTTTTTTTATTGATATTACTCACTATTAAAATAAATAATAATATTATATATATTATTCGATTAGTGATTAATTAATTCAAATTCAATATTTGTCCTTGAGAAGGACAGACTCTATTATGATGATAGTCTGTCATTGTTAATTCACAAGTGAGAGAAGATTGATAGGGATTTGGGGACAGACAGAGGGACAGAAAATGGGACAGAAAGTGGGACAAAAAAAATAGGAACAACAA
>SEYY01018580.1:0-2500 GCA_009176605.1 Armadillidium nasatum | reverse complement strand
TAATAATAATAATAATAATAATAATAATAATAATAATAATAATAATAATAATATAATAAATTAAATAATAAAAAAAAAAAAAAAAAAAAATAAATATATATATATATATATATATATATATATATATATATATATATATATATATATATATATATATATATATATATATATATATATATATATATATATATATATATATATATATATATATATATATATATATATATATATATATTGTATTTCACTCCTCACTGTTCTATTATTTTCATTTAGGAGGACTTCTTAAAGATTTTCCTCTCTGGGCATCGAACCACCGAACCTCCAGACGAATTTGATTTGTTAACACATACGCTATGCATAAAATTATGAAAATGCTATCGAAAAATAATTTCAGACAGGAAACTCTATCTTTTTAAAGAATTTTTGAAAACTAAAATTTCTTACCTAACCTAAGCTTAATATGACCTTGGTTTAACATAATTTGGGCTTAATAAGATCTAGGCCTAACACCACCTAGGCCTAACATCACCTTGCTTAACACAACCTAGAATAAAAACGAAATAGGCCTAACAAACTTATTTTAACGAAACCAGAACAGAAAAATAATCAAGGCTTAGGATGATGACCTAGGTTTAACACAATCTAGGGTTAATATTACTTAGGTCTAACACATCCTACACTTAAATTAACCAATTAATTATTATTTATTTATTAATTATTATTATTATTAATTATTAATTAATATTTTTAACCATTTACATTTTTTTATGTTGTACGATGTTTTTATCTATTTTTTAACCTATAAGAATAACAAAAATTATTATTATTATTATTATTATTATTATTATTATTATTATTATTATTATTATTATTATTATTATTATTATTATTATTATTATTATTAACTACAGATGCGAAAATGCTTGAGTGATAGTAACTGCAGAGGGAGCGCCTTGAAACAAGCCGTTTTCCCCATAATATTTGCAAGACCCATGTGGAGGGTTTTCTTGCCAGCTATTTTGATAAGTGTTCTCCAAGGAAGTGCCATTGGATTCCGACTCATTCACGATCCAATGCCCTATCAGAGGTAAGAGGTTTTATTAACGTATAGTGAATTACTTAAACTAGAAGCACATATTGACAAGAATTATAATGTTGTGCCCCGTTTATGCGGCACAACATTATAATTCTTGTTAAGCGAAGTTTAAGTCACTACCCAATGCCCTATCAAAGGTATGAGGTTTTATTATCATATAGTGAATTACTTTAAATAGGGGCACATCGGGACTGTTGTGCCCCAATTAAGCGGTAGGTTTAATAAAGCGAAGTTTAAGTCACTACTCAGTGCCCTATCAGAGGTAAGAGGTTTTATTAACATCTAGCGAATTACTTTAAATAGCAATCAGGACAAGAATTATAATGTTTGCCCCAATTCGGCAGGTTTAATAAAGCGAAGTTTAAGTCCTAATGCCCTATAAGAGGTAAAGGTTTTATTAACATATATGAATTACTTTAAATAGAAGCATATCGACAAGAATTATAATGTTTGCCCCAATTAAGCGGTAGGTTAATAAAGCAAAGTTTAATTCACGACCCAATGCCCTATCAGAGGTAAGAGGTTTTATTGACTTATATGAATTACTTTAAATAGAAGCATATCAGGACAAGAATTATAATGTTGTGCCCCAATTAAGGGGCAGATTTAATAATGCGGTTTAATTCGCAACCTAATGCCCTATAAGAGGTTAAACTATTATTAACATATAGTGAATTACTTTAAATAGGGGCATATCATGACAAGAATTATAATGTTTTGCCCCAATTATACTGCAAGTCCAATATAGCGCGGTTTCATTTACGATCCAATGCCCTATCAGAGATAAAAGGTTTTATTATTATACGGTGAGTTACTGTTAGTTAATAAAGGAGCATAGGGAACAATGAATATAATGTTTTGCCCCAACTATGCTGCAAGTTTCACAAAACGAAGTTTTGAATATTATATGGTGGATTACTGTTAATATCGATACTTGGGGATAAAAATTCCAATATTTTGCCCCAATTAAGAGGCAGATCCAATAAAATAAAACTTCGAATAAAATAGAAAACACTATTTATATAGAATCCTAAAGGTTTTAGAATAGTTTGCCCCAATTACAAGACAGGATACAGCAAAACGAAAAAGTTCAATAATGATATATATATATATATATAATATATATATATATATATATATATATATATATATATATATATATATATATATATATATATATTATATATATATATATATATATATATATATATATATATATATATATATATATATAATGAGACATTAATTTCTTAATTATATAACTAACTACTGTACTTTTAATTTGTAATCAGTTATTTAGGACAATTATATAAAATAAATATATGTAAAAAAAACAACTAAATAATTATTTTATTATTATTATTATATTATTATTAATTATTATTATTATATTATTATTATTAT
>SEYY01018579.1:180000-192500 GCA_009176605.1 Armadillidium nasatum | reverse complement strand
TATATATATATATATATATATATATATATATATATATCCCATCGCTTCGACTCTTAATAAATTTTAATTTGCTGTCATCATATTTTGGATGACGTTGACAAATGTAGTCTTGGAAGTAGTACATGTGTTTTCCAACTTCTCTTTTATTTTTCATGTTGAGTAATTATTAATTAAGCTCTTTCCCGAAGGGGACATTTTCGATTTTAGGAAAATCTTACAAAAATTTAAGCTTTTGTTGAAATTTTATACGGATGAATTTTGCAACGTCTTAAGAATTTACATCATTTTCTTTTTAATAAAAACAGAGGCTTTTCAAAATTAAGTTTCTCTTTTGCCTATTTTATTTTAAATTGATCATTAATTTTTTTAATTTATTTCGAAAATGCTGGCTTAAATAATAAAATTCTCATAAACAGAAAAATTAGTAAAATTTAGTAATTAGTAAAATAGGAAATTAATAAAATTAGTAAAATTCTCAGACTTTTTTTTTATTATCCACATTTTGTATCTTGCCAAGTTAATAATATTTTTTTTACTAGTTTTTTAAATATTTCTCATATTGAATGTTGTATGCATATTTATAACATATATTTATGGAAAAAAATTAATACGTAAAGATTTCAAAAATAATTTTAATACCTCACCTATAATTTAATTTGTTCTTCCAAAAATTGAACTTGTTTACAAGTATCACCGTAGTGTTTAAACCGTAAAAAAAAATAAAAAAATAAAAAAATAATAAAAAAAATATGAATAACACTTAGATTGTCGTTTCTATTTGCAGTCGTAAAATGAGGAAATTACTTTTCTAATATTTG
The DNA here is from genome assembly GCA_009176605.1 of Armadillidium nasatum. Taxonomy (NCBI): domain Eukaryota; kingdom Metazoa; phylum Arthropoda; class Malacostraca; order Isopoda; family Armadillidiidae; genus Armadillidium; species Armadillidium nasatum. The sequence goes on along the minus strand of SEYY01018579.1, from coordinate 191,682 downwards.
TAAGATAAATTTGACATATTGAAAAAGTCTCATGCCTTTCAATTTTTAGTTTAAAAGATAAAAAATAAAAATATTTGCTATTCTCTTACTTTGTGATAGGGTTATAAGTCTTTTCAGTTTACCTTTATTATTAGTTGATATTAATTGATTTTTTTTTATTTTTTATTTTTTATTTTTTATTTATTTTTTTTTTTTGCTAACTTTGACAATACTCGTTACACCTATGTTTTTCATTGGTTTGTAATAAACTTTTTACAATTTACTTTTATTATCAATTGCAATAACATTATTAATACTGTAGAAGTAAAAATTATCTTGGTTAGAATTTTATCTCCCTTAAAGTCAATGTCTTACTCTCGATAAAAAATTAAATATTCTTGTGTTGGGTTGGAAAGTTTTTTTTTTTTTTTTTTTTTTTTTTTTTAAATAAATACAATCCGTTCTTTATTTATTATTTCGAAATTTAAAATCGCTTCCCACTTTTTCTCGAAACTTTCTTTAATTACTTTAATTCAGATTCAGTTTATAATTTTAATTAGTCCAACGCAAAAGTTGAAGATTTTGCTTATTTAAATGTGTCTCCTTCTGCTATTTAATTTAAAAAAAAAAAAAAACACAAATTTAGTTTTTCTTGGTTTTAGTATTTAAAAACTATATATATAAAAACTTTCATTTAACTTTTAACATATATACATTTGGTTTAGCTCGTCTGTATCCCTGGTCATGTTCGTGATGTGCCAAGCACACTAGACCTTTTCTTAACTTAAATTATTTTCTCTTTATACTATTAAACTCATTCCTTATCTACCTACGAACACCTTCTCATCTCTATATATTGTTTTGTTTCTCCAAATATTTCTCAGAAACAAACTCCGCCAACGAAGAAACGGTTTTTCAATTTCGGTGTTACTAGTTCCTAACTTTTAGAATGACTGCAGCTGCAACGGGAGATATCCTTCGGCCTTCACAGAATGCATAACCGAGGTGAGTCTCTCTCGAGGATAAAAAATGTTTCTTCCTTTTTCTTTCCTTCGACTTAAATCATTAAATTGGGTTTAGCTGTTCTTGTTCTAGCGTTATTCGTCGTAAGAATACCGTCTTCAGGAACTATCGTCGGCTTCAAGTTTTCGAAACTTTGTACTACTTGTGTTTGATTTCGAAATTTTGCAAAATCTATTCTTAATTATACTAAAAACTTTTTTCTCCATAGAAAATCCCATATTTTTGGTTCATTTTCTTCCCTCTCTGTCTGACACGGTTAAAAATCAAAACATTAAATTTTTATTTTTTCCTCTTTTCATTCTTTTATTTCATCCGACGGCCCCACTGCCTACTTAACTACTATCAAAACTGATCTTTTCGTCAAAGCAATATAGGATTCCACTATAGTTCATTCTTCACCTTTATCAAACTTTTTATGTTTAATATTGTATATTGCAATTCCTTCATAGAATCTCTCTCTCTCTCTCTCTCTCTCTCTCTCTCTCTCTCTCTCTCTCTCTCTCTCTCTCTCTCTCTCTCTTCTCTCTCTCTCTCTCTCTCTCTCTCTCTCTCTCTCTCTCTCTCTCTCTCTCTCACACACACACACACACACACACACACACACACACACACACACACACACACACACACACACGGTCTCCCCTTTTTTTGATTCTCAAAAATTGGGCCTCCAAGCGTGCACCACTTTAGTAAACTATTTTGTCTTGGTATATATATCAGTCGACTTTGAAATTTCCTTCTTGTTGAAAACGTGCGTTTTTGTAGGATTTTTTTTTTTTTTAGTTGTAGTCTTATCTTCGATTGACAGTATTGTTTCACGTAATAAATAATCGACTTATGAGTTTCTTTTCTTTCTGTTTGACTCTTCGCCTACCACCATTCAGCATTTCAATAAATCTTTTGCTTTTTCGCTGTACATAATATAAAACTTCCAATAGAATCTGGTAGAAAGATTTGATTTCTAAACTTCCCTGTATTGGTATTTGTCCTTCTCCGATTTCCTGTCTAATCGGTCTTCTCCGATTTCCTGTCTAATAGGTCTATGACTTCTGTGTTAGATAGTCATTGTTCATCCTTTTAATCTGTCAGTTGTTGTTTTCCTCAACGTTTTTTCTATCAATCACTTCTTTTCTGATTCTCGTTAATATATATATATATATATATATATATATATATATATATATATATATATATATATATATATATATATATATATATATATATATATATATAATATATATATATATATTATATATATATATATATATATATATATATATATATATATATATATATATATATATATATATATATATATATATATATATATATATATATATATATATATATAATATATATATATATGAAATTGTGTTAGGTTAATTGTTAGTCCTTTTTTAAGATATCATATGATATTTAAATACCAGTCATGAGTAATTCGTTTTCTTTCCTTTTCTTTTTTTTTTTTTTTTGGCATTGATTAATTGTAGTTTTTTTTTTGTTTTTTTTTTTCGTCGCATGTTTTGTCGTTGTTCAGCTTATGGTTCGTATCCTCGCAGTTCTTTTCCCTTTTTTTTATTTTATTTTATTTATTTATTTTTTTTTTACGTAGTCGAAATATCCGAGGTTTGTAATTTGACACGAAAAAGCCATTGTTTTAATTACTTTGTTATTATGACTCTGTCCTCCTAATTTTTCTCTAAGGAAACTCATTAGTAAATTATAGAAAACTTTAATTAAACGTAACACGGAAGCGTGCTCTATAATTATATATACTCATACCTGTATATTGCATTAATCACACACACACACATACACACACACACACACATATATATATATATATATAATATATAATATATATATATATATTATATATATATATATATATATATATATATATATATATATATATATATATATATATATATATATATATAACTTGCAAACATGTTTTCGAAGGAATTGTCATAAAAATGTTACATGTTGAATGTACGAGTAAGTTTTACAATTACCAGTCTACTGAAGGCCCCTTAAGAAAATTGATTACGTTCAAATATGAGCGGGTCATAAAAAATATATATAAAAAAAAGGCATTCTAAAAATCACGGGCGAGTATGGGCAGGCCCAAAAGTATGTTATAAAATTACGGGCTGGTATGGGCGGGCCATTGAATACGAGAAAAATTCCGGGCCAGGTACGGGCAGATTATGCAAGAAAATTATCGGTATTAGCGAGAGCGGACCGAAAAATACTGGCCCGTGTAGGTTTCTAGTTTGATCCTAAAGAAATACAGAGAAGAATTTTTAATCTGACATGATTTTCGAAGTCACAGAATGAAAGAACGATGTGATTTTAAACTAAGAATAAATTACTGAATTATTAAAGTAATTACAAAGTAAATATGTAAGGCACAATTCTCCATCAGTTGTAAATTAAAGATTATAACCCCAATACTCCAAATGAAAAATTTATGAACAATCCCAAACGAAGTCGAGAATTTAATAAAAACGATTGTCACAGTTAATTTCGATAATCAAAAAGGAATCTTGTTACAATCGAAGAATATGTTCTGAAGAAGTTACAACAAAATTGTTAAAGTTTGCTTCATAAAAGGCAAAACGATTCAACAAAGTTAATATTACCATGATATTTACTGTCAAGTTCTTATGCAGATTTTATATATACTCGTATATTATATATATATATATATATATATATATATATATATATATATATATATATATATATATATATATATATATATATATATATATATATATATATATATATATATATATATATATATATATATATAATATATAAATAGGGTAAGCTGGAGCCGTTCTCATTATTTTGTGTGGGGGAATCGAATCTGTTAGCATTTTTGACTGACTAGAGAACCAGTAACTAAAATATTTACTGCTAACCACTTTATATATATATATATATATATATATATATATATATATATATATATATATATATATATATATATATATATATATATATATATATATATATATATATATATATATACAGAGAGAGAGAGAGATATGTGTATTTGTGTTATAGGATAAATTAACGTACCTTGCTTGTAATTGTTTTTTGGAGAGAGAGACAGAGAGAGTGAGAAGAGAGTCATGTTTTAAATTAAGTGTGTAATTAACAAAGCAATATTAATATATCATGATAAGAAAACGTAAATTTACATAAGTTTGTTTATTGACCATTACTCTCCGTGCTCGGAAGAGGCAGAGACGAGAGTGCATAAAAGTCTTTTAATTGATCTATAATTCTTTGTTCATTAGTTATGCCTATCTTTTACTATTTACACGCGCTCGCCTCCTCCGCACCACAATGGGAACCTATAAATTCGTGTAACTTTGCAAAATAATTGCTATCTCATTATTTATGGTGCATTTCGCATCGATATTAAAATTCGAAAAATCAAGCAAGGAAAAAAAAAATCAAATATTGCTTTTGTGTGTGTGTGTGTGTGTGTATCTGAGCGCGAGTGTGTATTTTATTGAACGTCTATTTGTTCTGGGTCATTTATAAGTTTGCTGTATGTACTAACCTATATAATATATATATATATATATATATATATATATATATATATATATATATATATATATATATATATATATATATATATATATATATATATATATATATATATATATATATATATATATATATATATATATATATATATATATATATATATATATATATATATATATATATATATATATATATATATATATATATATATATATATATATATATATATATATATATGCGGATGCGGTTGTAGAATTTTCGAAAGTGCGGATGAGGATTTAATTTTGAATGCTCCGCGGATGCCATCACTATATATATATATATATATATATATATATTAATATATATAATATATATAAATATATATATATATTATATATATATATATATATATATATATATATATATATCCGTCTTTTATATATACTAGATACCGATGCTTGACAGTCCCATATATATATATATATATATATATATATATATATATATTATATATATATATATATATATATATATATATATATATAATATATATATATATATATATATATATATATATATATATATATATATATATATATAGTTTCTTTCCTAGTGAGCCTTAATCTAATTAGAAAGCTACAATCCGTTAATTAAAGTCCGTCATCTCCGCAAACTAAATTTTACAGATTTCTATTTTAAAATACAATCAAAATATAAATTCATTAACTATATATAAAATATTTAAAATAACAATAATTACAATAAAATAATAAAAATAAAGTTATAATATAGATATTAAAATAACAAATAAAAACCAAGACTAAAATTGAAATAATAAAAAGGTTAGATTATTTTTGAAAAAAAAGACCTATCATTGAGTGAAAAGAACAATAGAAGAAGCTTGATCTTTTAAAGATGGGGAATGAGTTTTAATTTATAAAGACTCCAATATCCTATGATCAAGAATGGAAGACGATGTTGAAGGATAGAGAAATTAGAAGTAAAAGGGTGGGTATCTACACGGTCTCTTATGGCAGAGTGTTCGTGAGTGCAAAGAGGAAGGTCAATTCTAAAGGAAACTCCTCTATGCTTATTAATCATTACTTTTAATTGTAGACTGTTTGGCCTACTTACGCCCTATTACAGCTGCTACACTAAAATGAATAAATTAATGATTATCTGAAAAGCTATGTGTGAGATTCCTTGTGTTTGAAGAAAGTATGAATTGAGAGAGTTATAATTTATAAAATGAATTGGCATTGGGGGAATGTAGCTTCAAGTATAGCAAAATATATCTACTAAGTTGGGATGAAAGTGATCCTATACAGGAAGTTTTAGGTATAGTTTTAGGTCCAGTAGGAAAATGATGAGTGAGTCAAAAGATATTAGTGAGAAACTCGTTAATACTTTTTTCCACTTGAACTTTGGGAATAAATTAAAATAGTATTTATATATATTTCAGCATTGATATATATATATATATATATATATATATATATATATATATATATATATATATATATATATATATATATATATATATATATATATATATATATATATATATATATATATATATATATATATATATATGACCTTCTCTCTGTTACTCCTCCTATCCTCTCCTATGCCGATAACTCCACCCCTTATTACTTTTTATTTTAATTTTTAAAGACGCCTCTTCTAGCAGCAGTTAATAGATGCAAGGACTTCAACCTTGGAGAAACTGACATCTGATCTATCTCGACTTTCAAATTGGGGCAGAGAAAACATGGTCTTTTTCAATGCCATCAAAATTTAATTTATCCATCTCTATACTCGACACAACCTTCCACACAATTATGATATCTTCTTCGAAAACACAACTTAAACCTTCATCTCTTAATATTCACGGTGTTTCTTTTTTTCGTGATCTTTCTTGGAAAGATCACATTGCTTCTCTTTCTAAACAAACTTTTAAGAGGTTGGGTGTTCTGAGGCGCCTTCAGAATTTCTTCACTCCACTCCAATTGCTTGCTTTTTGTAGGAGTGTTGTTCTTCCCTGTATGGAGTACGCCTCGCAAATCTGGGGTGGTTCTACTCATATGGCTCTTTTTGAAAAGGTGGATTCTAGTTCTTTTCGTCTTATTAATTCTCCTGTTCTCACTAATTCTCTCCAATCTCTCTCTGCCCGTCAAATTGTTGCTCCACTTTCTCTATACTATCGTTATTACAAAATACACTGCTCTTCTGAACTCTCGTCGTATACCTCCTCTATTGAGAAGGGATTTTGCGACACCTATTTCTATACAGTCTCATCCTTTCTCTGTTCAACTCTCTGACCCCACACTTAACAGCTATGCGGAATCTTTCATGTTCTGGAAAAATCTGGAACACACTCCCTTCATTTATTTTCCGAACTTCCTTTGACTTACCTTCAAACGACGTGTATTGAGAAATGTCGGCCTTTAATTTGACCTGGTTTCCGATTTTCTCCCTAACTCTGGTGGAAATTTTAGTAAACCTCTGGCGATTGTTCAGAGGTGAAATAATAAAAAAAAATATGGATCTTATTGATTAGAGAGAGACACCTTCAAAACTCTTATTTTTATTTGTTACTTTTATTCATCCAGGTTAGTGTTAGTCTTTTTACGACAAGATAACTAAGTAAGAAATAATTTCGACGTCTATTATCATATATTATAGACGCAGAATCCTTTTTACTAGCGTTAGTAATTAAAACAAAGTGAACATTTTGAGTAGTTTGCAGTCCCTCATATATATATATATATATATATATATATATATATATATATATATATATATATATATATATATATATATATATATATATATATATATATATATATATATATATATATATATATATATATATATATATATATATATATATATATTCTCAAAGGGTTTAATAATAAAACTAAAAGGTAAAATACTTTCTCAATGAGCCATGTTCAAATAAATCAAAATATTCGCTTTTTCACTAAATTGAATCGTGAGGCTCTCTGCTGAGTTTTTTTCGGGGAGGGGGGCTGGGGAGGATTTGGGGTATTACTATTTAGTTTCATCATCTGTGGAGTGGGTCTTGTAGAGTCTTCTCTTCTCTTAATGCTCTAAAGTTTTTTTTTAAATATTTGTAAAGAGTTTCTACAACAATTATTTTTTTTATCCTAATTATCATTTAATATCATTGATTAAACCCCCTCTTTAAAACTTGTATTTTACGCACTAAACCTTTTCTGCATTCAATGGAAACTATTTTATACTTTTTTTTTTTTGTCCATAAGTCTATTATACATGGGAAAGCGTAATGAAATAAGATAGTTAATAACCTTTTCCTGAAACCAAGTCCAATCAAGTGACATCAAGAACTAATGCTCTTTAAATTATTGTATATATATATATATATATATATATATATATATAATATATATATATATATATATATATATATATATATATATATATATATATATATATATATATATACTCGTATGATAGTGTGCACACTTTCTTTTGACCCTGTGTGTATTTTCCATTATGCATGCAGCCGCACACTGATCAAAGAAGCTCTCCAAATGTAATTAATTTTTCAGTTTGAAACGAAGAGACAATATACTCGTATATATATATATATATATATATATATATATATATATATATATATATATATATATATATATATATATATATATATATATATATATATATATATATATATATATATATATATATATATATATATATATATATATATATATATATATATATATATATATATATATATATATATATATATATATATATATATATATATATATATATCGGGTATCAGTATTAGCCTTTCAGAAGTTCGGGTTTGGATATTTATAACTTTTATCGCAAGTAACTTCAAACCAAATTTGCTCTCTATCACAAATTTTTACTATTCATAAGTTATATCGGATAAGAAGGATGATTATCTCGATAATGACAATAAATATTTTAATTTCTTTTATTTGTTGAATTATTTCTGTTCATTTCTACCCAACAATATAAATGAAAGCTACATGAAATGCTTCAATAATAAAAGTTGAATAATAATAAAAATGATAAACCGACCAGATGGAATAGCAAACTACAAATGATGCAACATACATTAGAGGCGGAGGAGAGTTTCATCTGTTTTGTAAGGTCAATCTCAAAAGTAAATCAAAACATATCAACAAATAATGATTAGATCATCGTTGTAAATGTTTTGATTCTCTGAAACTATTTAAGTAAATAATTAGAAGATTTTTTTCCACAATATTTCCAGTGTAGATATTTTTTCCACTTCTGATATCACTAAGAACAGTGCTATTTATATAAAATTTATCGCATAGGTTCTATGAATCATGCTCTAATGCAGGTGAAATGTTTCAAAAATTATCTAAATGAAAAATATATTAACACACACACAAGCGAAATGAACATAAAATTTGATGCTGTAAAAGATAATTTTATTTTTGATACTCACGATACAAATTTATTTTCTCACCTCATCTTCGTTGATGTCAGTGATGAAAGATAATATTATTGAATTGCTTTGAAAGAGCAGCTATAAAAATTACTTTTGAATAGGAATAGTCACCGTAAAAAAAAAGCTCTGAAAGCCAACAAAGAATTAAAAATATATTGATTTTTCCGTAACTGTTGCTTTGAATTGTATCTAGCAGTGATGATTAATAAGAGAAAAATAAATTTGACAAAACAGTTAATTTATAGTGTGGTGAAAATAAAAGTTGTAGAGTAATGAAAATCTTCTCGAAATGTGAATGATAAATGAAAAAATATCCCAATTTGAGTTAAATTGTTCGGTGTTGTATTTGCTTCTCAAAGTAGCATCTTGTGCGAACTCTCGTTTACATAGTCCGTGATGAAACGAAAAATAAACTTAAATGGTATAAACTCATAAAAATTTAAATTTACTGAATATTACTTGCCTTTAATGAGGCTTAATAGATGACCTACTAATCATGCGGATGGTGATTGAGGGGATGCATGACAAATTGGACCCTTGTTCCTCATCCTCATATCCTCATAACGTGTTCTAACGTGGAAAACCCTGCCTCACTCTTCTATTTATTCCTCTAATTACATATTCTTTTCTAGACCAATATTATTAATAAGTATCTCAAATGTTTAATTAAAAATGACTTCTCTTGTTGCAGCTTTAAAATTTATTATGTATTTAAAATATTTCTGATGAAAACAATAAAAATTCATTCCCACACGGAAACCATATCCGCGAATTTTCAAATTTCAACATCTTCACACCAGTGGTATATATATATATATATATATATATATATATATATATATATATATATATATATATATATATATATATATATATATATATATATATATATATATATATATATATATATGTGTGTGTGTGTGTGTGTGTCACCTCTAGTGAGAGAAAGTCTGAGACCTACACAAAACCCATCAGATTTGGAGAATGTATAGGACGGGTCAAAATCGGAGTTTGTAAGTCGAAGCAGGTGTTAAAAATAGAAGAAAGAATCTTAATATTACTTTCATGTGAAAATAATACGTAGAATGGACTAACCATTGTGTACTGGCGTCCCAAGGGAAAAATTTCAATCCATCCTATTATTCTATCTATTTATGTGAAGTCTCTTATCGTTTTGACTGTCTTTTCATATATATATATATATATATATATATATTATATATATATATATATATATATATATATATATATATATATATATATATATATATATATATATATATATATATATATATTATTTATGGCATCCGCATCCGCATCCGCATGCGCGGATGCGAACATCCGCACAAAAATCAACATCCGCATCCGCACATTTCAGAAATTCAACATCCGCATCCGCATCCGCACTTCTCCAAAATTCGACATCCGCATCCGCATCCGCATCGCAAATTAGAAAAATATGACATCCGATCCATCATATATATATATATATATATATATATATATATATATATATATATATATATATATATATATATATATATATATATATATATATATATATATATATATATATATATATATATGCGAATTGTAGATCAAGAGTGAGGGTGAAGAGAGAACTATCGGATTGGTTTAGCATAGGAGTGGGATTGAGACAGGGTTTGTAATATCTCCATGTTATTTAATCCATTGATGAATGGTTTACTTAGAAAAATGGAGAGAGAAGGGAAGAGTATTACGTTGAGAAATATGGAGGGTGAATGTGAAGTGAATGTTTTACTTTTTGCAGATGATGCGGCATGTGTTGGTGGCAGAATCTGGAGAAAAGATGAGAATACTTGTGAGAGAGTTTGAAGGGAAATATGCAAACACGAGATTGAAATTCAATCCAGCGAAGAATAAAGTTATGAGGATTGGAGGTGGGGATGAGGAAATGTGGATTGAGGAATTGGTTTGTAGAAGTGTGAGAATGGAAACTTCAGGAGGTGAATGAATTCAAATATCTAGTAATGTTGGGTGGAAGGTAAGGGTGGGACGGAAAAAGGAATAAAGAACAGAGTGGTAGAAGGAATGAAAGTATTGGGGGCCTAAGAAAAGTATGGAAGAAAGGAAAAATTTTGAAAGAAATAAAGATAAGAATGTTTGAATGTATGTGTTCACCTTCTGTATTGTATGTGTGTGAAACATAGACGATAAGTGCTCGGTCGAGAAAAAGTTTCAATGTCTTTGAGATGAAAGATTTGAGAGCGATATATAAATTGAGATGGATTGATAGGATTAGAAATGAAAGAATAAGGGAGATGTGTAAATGGAAGAAGGGTGTAATTGATAGAGAGGAGGAGGATGATGGGCTAAAATGGTTTGGACATATGTGAAGAATGAAAGAGAACAGAATGGTTGGCAAGGTACGTAGATCCGATGTAAGAGGGGAAGGGTAGGGGAGGGAAGGCCGAAGTGGAGATGGATGGATGGAGTGAGAGTGATTTTGATGGAAGGAATTTGAGTTTAGACGAGGGTAGAAGATTTGTGGAGACAGAGATGGGGGGAGGTGGTGAAAGCGTTGAAAGGTAAGAATAGTTATGTTTGTAAGGGAATTGTGGCGGGCACCACCTCACGAAAGTGGG
>SEYY01018579.1:152500-167500 GCA_009176605.1 Armadillidium nasatum | reverse complement strand
GGTTTAAGATTAGATAGGATCAGAAACGATAGAATAAGGGAGATGTGTGAATGGAGAATGGGAATGGTTAATAGAGTAGAAGAGGGTGTACTAAGGTCGTTTGAGCATGTGTGTAGAATGAATGAAGAAAGGATGTTGTACAGAATTCTTAAATCCGAGGTATCCTTTATTGCTTCAGTTCTTGAGTTTCATGTGGGTTGTTTATTTAATTCAAGATTTTGTTGATTATTCTTTCTTTTATTCCATAAACAGTAAATTAGAGTACATTCTCGTCTTCTTTCTTTGAAATTGTTCTCTTGATATCCTTTAGTTTTGTGAATTTCCCAATAAGTTCTTCGTTCATAACAACAGTGAGAAGATAGTGGAGCTCCTTACTCGTATTCTTCTTGTCCTGTTTGGGAACTCAACATACTAGACATTTCTTATCTTCCAGTCCTTCTACTTATAATTTAAACCCTTTCCTCTTCTGAGTTCCCACATAAAATGTCAGCCGTTGATTAATAAGTAAATTTAACTTTCACTTCCCCCGGAAGGTGGTATACGGGTCTCTGGCATTTTACTTTCAATATATATATATATATATATATATATATATATATATATATATATATATATATATATATATATATATATATATATATATATATATATATATATATATATATATCAAAGAAGTTACTATTAAATCTTGGCGACAACTTGCAAATTAATCAATATGAATGTCCCACGATTCAATGACACTATCAGTAATAAAAAAGAAAATTGAAACTTTTGTTAGTCGTTCGCAAGAATTTTGCTCCAAAATTATTTTAGAATGTTTTCACAAATTCAGAAGAAGGTTTGCATTTATATAAATCGGCTTTAAAAAATTCTGTTATGTGAAGGAGTTGAATAAGTAAAATGGTCAGAATCCATAACGTGCATCTTTGACTTCAAATTTAAGTTATTTTGCTTTAATTCTATTACCTAGAAAAATTAAGTATCAAAATCACTCATTTTACTTAATTAAACTTACACATTTTTATATAGTTGGCACAAACTACTACGTCCTTGATTTCATATACATACGCAGAATTCCTCCTAACAATAAAATTCTCCATTTTTTCATTAAATTTCATTTGTACTGAGTTTTGCATAACAATTAGAATAAAATTTATTAGAATACTCTTAAAATACAAGTGATTATTTTCTACTCTGACGTTTCATATTTAATTCACCAGAAGAAGAAGCTGCCAACATATTCATTTTGAAATAAAAAGTCTGAAGACCCTTCGTATAATTTTATTATGGTAACCCAATCAAAACCAAAGAGTAGTTATTGGTCTCAGAGGCGTCATAATAAAACATTGGGATTCTTCAGCGGCACGCGCGCGCACACACACACACACACACACACACACACACACACATATATATATATATATATATATATATATATATATATATATATATATATATATATATATATATATATATATATATATATATATATATATATATACATATATATATATATATATGAGTTTGGTCATTTATGCATTGTATTGGTTTAATCTGATGTGTATGGTGTTAATAATTGAAGAGGCATAGTGATTTTGTTGCCTCGTTAAAGGTTATTTCGTTTTAAATTAAAGAAAACGCTTGAAATTTTCATAGTTTGGTTGGGGTTTCTGTGTCGCTTATTTATTAGTTTAAATCGTAGTCTTTGTGTTGTAGTATATAAAGTGACTTGGGGTTTTATTCATTTTAATGAAGTTTAGGATTGGTGGAAACAAATTTAATCTGCATAATCAAGTATTCGCGCATAAAAAGGAAGTAGGGAAGAAAGGAAGATATGATTTTGAACTAATTCAAAATTTTTAAGTACTAAGAGTTTACAGGGGTTAATTCTTGTTAAATTTTATGTGTACATATGAGTGTAGATGAGCGTATGTGTGGATATATATATAAGTAAAGTATCTGGCTTGACCTGGGGGGCAAAAGGGCCCGGCTACGCTTGGAGGTGATAGAGTTAGCTTATAGGGTTAGTCATCAAGCTTAAGAAATCTTAAGGAGTCATCCGGAGGTCTGACGGGGCCAGGAGTGCTTAAAGGTCAGGCTACGTTCGGAGTTGGGGTGGAAGGGAGCTTAATTTAACTGGTAGTAAGTGTTTATCACATCATCTTAAATTGGAAATATAATAAGTTGGGAGCTTATATAATTGGTTTTAGGTTTTAGGTCTTACCATTTGATTTTTTATTTTTTTTTATTGTTTTACTTTCGGTTCAGTAAATGAAAAAAAGGGAGGAGGAAAGGAGAAAAAAAGGAAAAAGTGTAGAGAGAGAGGGGATAAGGGAGAAAAAAAGAAAGATAAAAAGGAAAAAGAAGAAAAAAGTGTGGTTGAGTAATCGAGAGGGTTACCCTTGGTTAGGGGTGTTTATCAGTGTTGTTGTTAGAATGTTGTGTTGGGGAATGTGGATTTGGACTGGGGCATGAACTACGAGGGAAGGGTTTAACCATCCAGTGGAGGGGGGATCCGTAAACTACCAGGGTTGTGGAAATGGAAGTAAAAAGGGGATCGGTGGTATGTAAAATTGAATGTCTGAATGTAAGGGGAATAAATGATGATACGAAGCAAATGGAAATTGGAGAGAAGTGCAAAGTTAAGAAGTTGGATTTGTTGGGGTTGACGGAATCAAAGCTTAAGGGGAAGCGGGAGTCGATTTTGGTGATTTTAAAGGGATGTATTCAGAGGTGGGAGAGAAAGAATGAGGGCTAGGGAAGGGGTGGCGATAGTGTTGAGCCAAAGATGGTAGGAATGTCTGAGAAAGTGTGAAAGAATATCGTAAAGAATAATATGGGTGAAGTTGAGGTTTAACAGAGAGGAATGAGTGTTTGCATGTGTTTATGCGCCGGTGAATGGAGCGAGGGAGGAAGACAGAAGAGTGTTTTAGGAAAACTTGAATAACTGCTTAAGTGGTTTTGAGGCAAATATTAATGTGTGCTTATTAGGGTATTTAAATGAGAGAGTTAGTGTGGATAATGAAGGAGAGCTGGCGGGTCTGTTTGGGGTAGGAGCCAGAAATATAAATTGGCATAATTTAGAAGAAGTATGCTTGGCGATTATATTAATAATAGGGAAATAAATAGTATGATAAAAAGCTGAAGCTCAAGCTGACATGGGTTATTGGGGTAAATGGTGAAAGGAGTTCATTAGACAATATATTTATTAGGAAAAGGGTAAGAGACAGATTACTAGATGTGAATCTGTTTATGAGGGCTGCTAAGGTGAAGAGTTCCTTCTCCATGTTTCAAACTTCAAACATAAATAACTTTTTATCATTCTTTCATTTATTCCTTTCTTCAATTTTCTCTTCTACTTTCGACAGTTACTTTCAAACATTAAGTATCGGGAAAAGTCTGATTCTATTTGTGAAATTGTTCTGATTTCTTCTATAACTGGTGGGCATCATGTGGTTCCAACCCTTTTTTAAATGGTATTTTATATATATATATATATATTATATATATATATTATATATATATATATATATATATATTATATATATATATATATATATATATATATATATATATATATATATATATATATATATATAGAGTGAAGATTCGTTCATAGCTTATCTAAAACTATTTTCCCATCTTAATTCGAAGGTATTTGCAAACGACTTAAGATGCAGAATTTAACTTCACATTCGGCCTCTTAATTTGCTTTCCTTCCTCTTACTTCAATGAAGCGTTATCAATTTACAAACACATCAAAGCATAAACATAAACAAACAAACAAACACATACACACACACACACACACACCAAATATATAAATATATATTATAATATTATATATATATATATATATATATTATATATATATATATATATATATATATATATATTATATATATATATATATATATATATATATATATATATATATATATACTATATATATATTCTTGTGAAATTCACATTGGGCCGTCATTGAATACTTCAACTTCTGAGCCATCTTCTTTGCTTCTCCCCAGATTCATCCTATTTTGTTCAGATCCTCCTCCACTGTTCTTCTCCATGTTCCAGTCGGTCTCTCCTTCTCCCTACTTCCCCCTAGCGTCCACCTCACTGCCACTTTGCAATCATTGTTCTCTCCCCTCCAAACATGCCCAAGAAAACTCAATCTTCTCCTCACTATTACAGACTCCACCTCCTCCATCTTTGTTCTATTTCTTAACTCTTCATTTGATATTGTATTGAGCCAGTACACTATTAGGATTCCTCTAATCCATCTGTTTTGAAAAACCTGCAACTTCCTTACATCATTTTTGTTAGGACTCCATGTTTTGCAGCTATATAGCATTACTGACCTTATGTTACTTATATATATTTTCAATTTTCCTTTAATCTTTACCCTACTCGATCCCTACAATCTCCCCAGTTAATTGAAATTATTTCTTATATTATTTATTTTCCCCTCGATGTCATGACTCATTCCCCCCTCTCCCTTAAATTTGCTCCAATATATATATATATATTATATATATATATATATATATATATATATATATATATATATATATATATATATATATATATATATATATATATATATATATATATATATATATATATATATGTTAAATTACTAATAAGGCACTAATGCGTGGGTTAGACCATTTCAGACCATTATTTGGTGCTAGCTAAAATTGGAGTGAGGTGGGGCTGAAAGAAATCTGGGGGTATGAGGAAAGAAGTGGAGATTGTGAGAGTGGAGAGATTGGAGGAGGAGGGGGAGGGGAGCAATTTAGAAGAGAGTTAAATTTAGGATGGAAAAGGTTAGAGGAAGTGTGGTTGGAGTGTTGAGGGAGGTTAAGGGAGACACTAGTAGAAAGTGCATGGAATGTGTGTGAGGTGAGAATGGTGGGAGGGAAGTTAATGGTGATGCGAGGAGGTGAATATAGTAGTAAGAGAAAAAAAGGAGGCTTTTGAAAATATATGGTTACAAAAAGAGAAGAGGAATGGGAGGCTTTTAAGGAAAAAAAAGAAGATAACCAAAAAAGGGGAGGTAAGGAAGGTGAAAGAAAGAGGAGATGAAAAATGGGATAATAAGATAGTGGAATTGTTTAGAGAAATGAATAAGATGTTTTGGAAGGAGGTGAATATGGTAAAGAATAAAAGGGAGGTAAGAGGAAGGGTGGATAAAGGAAATAGACGAAGAAATAAGATTGGTAGAGAGTGTGGTAAGTGTAATTTGGATGCTGAAATTGAGGGAGGTGTAGAGGGAGGCTGAGATGGTGGAGAGAAATAGGAAGGAACGGTAGGAGGGGATGAGTGAAGGATTTCGGTAGAAGAAATAAGTAAAGCATTAAGGAAAGTGAAAAGGGGTAAATCGGCGAGTTTGGATGGAATAAGTGAAAATATGTTGAAGGATGAGGGAGAGAGTGTGATAGAATGGTTGGCAAGATTGTTTAATTTATGTTTGGAAATGGGAAAGGTGCCTCAACATTGGAAAGATGCGTCTGTGTTCCCTTTGTTTAAAGGAAAGGGTGATAAATTTGGGTGTGGGAGTTATAGGGGGATGAGTTTGCTTAGCGTAGTGGGAAAAGTGTATGGTAGAATTTTTTGGGGAAGGATAGGAATTGACGGGTTGATAAGAGAGGGACAAGGTGGTTTTAGAGAAGGAAGGGGGTGTATGGATCAGGTTTCACTTTAAGAATAATTGAGAAGAAAAATAGAGATAAAGGGAAAGATGTATTTATGTGTTTTATGGTTCTGGAAAAAGCTTACGATAGGGTGGACGGGGGTAAAAAATTAATGAGAAGGTACTGGAAAGTATAAGAGCATTTGATAGGAATAGTAGATCGTGTGTGAGAGTAAATAGAATGGACTGTGTTTTTTTATGTGAGTAATGGATTGAGGCAGGGTTGTGTAATATATCAAGGGATGTTTAATTTATTTATTGCCAAAGTGTTGAGAATGATGGAAAGGGCGGGTAGAGGGGGAAGATTGAGGGAGCAACAGGGTGTGTGGAATGCAAATGTGTTGTTGTATGTGAATGATGTACTTTTGGCCGAAACACAGTGGAGTTTGATGGAACTTGTGGATGAGTTTGTAAAAGGACGTAACGAGTGTTTCCTTGAGTAAAGTGTTGTGAATGAAATGGGAAGTGAGGGCAGAGGGGTGTGGATGTGGGAGATGAAATACAAATTAATGTGGGAAAGAGAGATTGGAGTGGGTTACTTCATTTAAATATCTTGGGGTGAATTTTGGGGAGGGGGATGAAGTGGGGCATAGAATAACATAAGGGGAGAAGGTGTAGAGAGGTTTGGGGGATATTTGGAATAGAGGAAGGTAACCAAGAGAGGTGAAGGTGAAAATGTTTGATGGATGCTGTATACCGGTGGATATGTACGGGAGCGAGTTATGGAGGTCGAATGCGAGGAAGAGAAAATGGTTGAGGTTTTCGAAATGAAATGTCTGATAGCTGTGTGTGGTGTAGGTAGAAGGGATTGAGTCAGGAATGTTAGAATAAGGGAATGTGCGGTTGGAGAAAGAGTATGGTTGGGAGAGCTGAACAGAGCATGCTGAGGTGGTTTGGGCATGTGTTTAGGAAGAATGAAGAGAGACTGCCAAAAATGGTATGTGTATCGGAAGTGAAGGGTGTGAGAGGTAGTGGGAGACCGAGGGAGGTTGGATGAGTGGGATCACTGAGTTACTGAGGGGCAGAGAGATGAGCTGAGAGGATAGTGTATGGTTGAAGAAGGATAGGAGTTTGTGGAAAATATTGGTGAGGGGTTGAGTGTTGGAGAATGGAGGTGACCTGCGACAGACACCAACCCACGATTGTGAGGAAAGATGTTAGAGTATATATATATATATATATATATATATATATATATATATATATATATATATATATTATATATATATATATATATATATATATATATATATATATATATATATATATATATATATATATATATATATATATATATATTTTATGTATATGTATGTGGGCGTATTTGTGTAGGCCGTAAGTTAATTAGAATGTTGAAGTATGTTTTTAAAATATATTTTGTTCCGAGTCTTAAAATAGTTGCGAGATCATGATGAAATTGTTTTTTGTTTTTGTTTTTTTCATTATTTTTTACATTTATTTTCATATTTTACAGATTTTCAATTTTTTAAATAATTTTCTCTTATTTTAGATATTTGAGAACATGGAAAATTTTAAACATTAATGAAAAAGAATCTTTTCGAGAACATTCATTGTTTTGGACTTTAAAAAAAATCGATATGTCCGATTAAAATACGACGATAGTAATTGCTAATCATAATTTTGTAGTATTTTAATTTCTTCCTGTAGATACATTGTCTATATATATATATATATATATATATATATATATATATATATATATATATATATATATATATATATATATATATATATATATATATATATATATATATATAAATTAAAGTAGAAGGCATCAGAAAGGCTTCCATTATTAATATGTTGGTATAAGAGTTATAAGTCGTCAATTTCCCAAGGCTTATGAAAAGTTAATGTTATAAATGTGCCCCGAGCAAAGAAACGTCGAAATTGCTTCGTGGTTTCTCTTTGGGGGGGGGGTGAGTCCCATCTTGAACTCAATTAGGGAGATCTTCCCTTCTTTTTCTCCCTTTCTCCCTCAAGAATTGCTGATGGATCGCTCAAACTTCACTCATTTCTTCCATCAATGACTTCACAACATCACTTTAAAATACATTTTTCTTATATATATATATAATATATATATATATATATATATATATATATATATATATATATATAATATATATATATATATTATATATATATATATATATATATATATTAATATATATATATATATATATATATATATAATTTTTTATTTTTTATTTATTTATTTCTTTATAAAATGTGATAAGGAGCCTTAGGGAAATTTGGTAAAAGGAAGCCAATCAGGAAAAGTGGAAATGAGAATGTGGACTGTTATTTGGATGCGAAGGCGGCCCTAATCGCAAGGGTGAGAAAAAGTTTTGAAAATTAAGGTTTTAAGATTTATTTGTCAAATAAGAGGAAAAAACAAGAAATATAATAAATAAGAATATTTGCATTTGTGAAGAGGGTAGTAGGAAGTATTGAGCAAGGACCATTGAAGTATTTTGAATATTTATACTCGTATAATGTTAATGAAGGTTCTTTTGCTATAGGAAAGTATTTTATCAAAAGTGACAATTAAAAAGGGAAGAGGAAAGCTTTGGTGGAAAATGTTGAGTGGTAGGATGATTTGATAGCAAGGAGTCTTAGCTTATATATGGAAAAAAAGAGTAGGAAAAGATAGGAATAGACTAAAGTGAATACTGTAGAAGGTTAACAATTAAAGAGGATAACATTGATAGTGATAGTTATCTACAGTAGAGAGCGCCTCACCTGATTTTGATATATAGATAGTAAATGAGTATAATAAATGACTAGACTTGTTGTTGATAGATAAAGAAAAGAGAGATTGATAAATAATCCAGGTATTTGTGCCTTCAAATACCCTTTGAAAAAAAAAATATCTTTAAGATGAAATGAATTTTGTAGAAAGGATCATTACCAATACAGAAAAACAAAGGAAGGAGCCAACCTCCTCTTTTCTTTCTTTACGTTCAAATTTTACTTCTTGTCTTTATATTCTACCACATTTAAATGCTTACTTATGACCTAATTACCCTCTATTTGTTATTATTTGTCGAAAATTTTTAGTATTGAAATTTGCAATTTCCAAATCATCACAGCATTGTGATGAATGAATCTGTAACCTACTTATTTACCTTAATTAGTGTCTATCTGTCTGTCTTTTTGTATCCCTACCTCCATGTTTAGGCACTTTTTTAATTCATTCATTTATTTATTCATATACTTAATATCGGTATTTAAATATTAATCTTGATTACTCCGAAACTTACAATCAACCCACCCCATGAATGAAAAGTTAAATTATCAAAGCTTTGAATTATGAAAATAGTCAAAATTAATGTTATATTTTCAACAAATTGGTCAGCAAATCTATTTTAGGACAAGTTAATAAGTACATTTATCTTTAAGGATTTAAACTTCAATGAAAAAGAAACAAAATTCTCCCTATCCCTCATAAGAGAAATTGAAAAAAAAAATAAATCTGAGGGTATTATGAGTACATTAAATAATAATATAGTAGGGTATATTAATGGGATAGTATAATATTAGTCTCTATGGTAAATTTCCACTTCGTTTGAAGTGTGTTATTGCTAAGACATTTCCCTCTGGGAGGTGGACCCAATAGCCTATGCAACAGAATGAAATATTGAGAGATTTATGCTTGGAATAACATCTAAGAAGATTTTTAAAAAAATTCGGCTAAGATGCAAGCAAAATTAACATTTATTATTATTATTATTATTATTATTATTATTATTATTATTATTATTATTATTATTATTATTATCATGATTATAGTGAAAAAACGGAAATGGAAATGAACTGGTGATACATTTAAAATGATATTGTATAGAACGTCATTGAATCTGAAACGTCTAAGAAAATAAATATTCCAAAGATGTAATTAGAGTAACAGACTGAGAAGACTGGCAAATAACAACCCAAATCTCAGTACCAGGAACATCTAGAAGCATATCCAGCAGCTATATATATATATATATATATATATATATATATATATATATATATATATATATATATATATATATATATATATATATATATATATATATATATATATATATATATATATATTTTGAAAATTGTGGACGTTTACTAACAGATTTAATAATTTCATAAAGGGAATAGAATTTTTTTTCCTTTTTAATTAATATATTTTTCAAACGATAATTCAATAAAGTCTACGAGTTTGGGAATTGGACATACGAAATTTGATACTAAAGAATCTGACATATAAAATTTTGAGAGTTAGCAACCGGAGTACAAAGCCAGAAATTGCTTCGAGTTTAATTTTTTTCCTCGCTTCGCTACCTCACTAATTTTTTAATAAAGCGTTAATAACTTTATTACACGCAGGGTCTCCTGACTACTATAATTTCAACATAATAATAATAATAATAATAATAATAATAATAATAATAATAATAATAATAATAATAATAATAATAATAATAATAATAATAATAATAATAATAATAATAATATTTTACTTTAGGTGTTGTTTCCTATTACATTCTTCTGAATAACATATAGATTAACTCCAAATTGCTGCCAACATCCCAATATTTCAATATCATTTGTAGTTTTCAATAAATATATTAATGTAAACGCAATGTATGGTGAATATATATTATATATTAGATTTTTTCTATATTAGATTCATATGCATGTTAGTGAAATGTATTACAAA
The DNA here is from genome assembly GCA_009176605.1 of Armadillidium nasatum. NCBI lineage: Eukaryota > Metazoa > Arthropoda > Malacostraca > Isopoda > Armadillidiidae > Armadillidium > Armadillidium nasatum. The sequence goes on along the minus strand of SEYY01018579.1, from coordinate 157,079 downwards.
TTCATAATTTTAGTATTGAGAGATCGTAAGAAAATCAATATATTTTACATCTTTAGAAATAGTTGATATGGTAATATTTGTGTTTATCGGTAAATCGCCAAATGAATACTGGAGAAAAGTATGTGATTATATATCCATTCTTCACACTGAGTTTGTGCAAAGCACGATTGTTTTGCATGTTTTCCTTACACTATAGATATAATATATATATATATCCGAATAATTAATATAACTTTTCGAAAATTCAAATTATCCGCATCCGCACTTTCGAAAATTATCCGCATCCGCATCCGCATCCGCATCCGCATATATATATATATATATATTATAATATATATATATATATATATATATATATATATATATATATATATATATATATATATATATATATATATATTTATTTAAAAAAATCTGTGCATTTTTCTTATCCTTGCATGAATTTTATTAACATACTTAAAACTAAGAAAATTACATAAAGGAAAGAGGACGAAGAAGCAATTTATCGCATGGTGGAGTTGGAGCTGAGATTAAGCAGAGATTTTGCTGGAGGTGAGACTCGCGGAGGGCCCCAGAACTAGAACCGAACCTTCATTTTTGCTCCCTAAACTTAATGTAGCATGAGCCACCCCTGTACTACCATATATGAATCAGTTAAATTAAATATCACATCCCCAGTTGTATATCCTCCCCAAGGGTTTACAGTTTAAGAAGTCTTCTTCAGTGCTTCTTTACAAATATAGCTTGCAAGACACAAGCAAAACTGGTAAACCAGCAACGTCTCTTGACTTATTCATTTAAATTCATAAAACTTTGACATTTCATGAATACTTCTTAAAACTGTCAATACGAAATGGCACGTCATTAATATTTTTGACAGTTTTTGGCTATCATGTATGCATTTCACACACGCACACACACATATATATATATATATATATATATATATATATATATATATATATATATATATATATATATATATATATATATATATATATATAATATATATATATAATGAAAATGTGGTGCGTTCTGAAAATATATATATATATATTAAAAGCACCTTAACTGATATTTATTGCACAAATGGCCAAATAATGGAAACACTAAATGTGTACGATTTTATTAAAACGGAAAGCTTTCGGTCGTCACCTCCATACCTCCATCTTTCATGCAAGAATTTAAAATATCAAGAATTCAACAATGATTCGAAAAAATATTCACTAAGTCACGGTATTCAGGTTTCGTAGAAATAAAAAACTATTTCTTAAAATTACATTGTTAATAAATTATCAATTACTAACTTTTCATTAATATTAAAATGATTTTCATTTTTAAAAGAAACAGATTCTAAAAATCTCCTTTTGTTTACATTATTTGCCTTAAAAATTAATTGTGATTTGTCCAAATGTTTTCTCTGTTGACTGGGCGATGAATGTATAAAGAAGAGTTTTCGTCTCCTTTGTTTAATGCATATTTATGTTGTGTAATACTTCTGGAGAAATATCTCTCTCTCTCTCTCTCTCTCTCTCTCTCTCTCTCTCTCTCTCTCTCTCCACCAACTACAGCCCTCAGCTTAGCTTTAAAAGAAATAAACTAACTGTAGAAGGATATTCTATCATATTTGAATCTTCAGTAAGAAGTATATTGAAAATAAGCAATCATCTTCCCTTCACCAAAGTTTTTTTGAAAATCCAGAATTTTTATATCTTGTAAAGATAATTTGAACTTTCTTTCATATTTTAAGGAAAAAATATTTAGATTTTATTCCGGTTTTAAAAGACGTTTAAAATCAAGTAATTATCTAATTAAAAAGGTTAGTATTTTTAAGACTAATATGAGACAGGAAGAACCAGCTCATTATATATATATATTTATATTATATATTATATATATATATATATATATATATATATATATATATATATATATATATATATATATATATATTTTGTTGTGTGTGTGTGTTGTGGTGTGTGTGTAAGGTTATTGAAATGAAAGTTAATATATTTTTCAAATTTGTAAGAAACGTTGGCATAAAATCTTTCGGTTTAGTTAAATCGGCCAAATTAAACTTGAAACTAATTTTTTATTTTGTGTCTTTCCGTATTCTTAAACCCTTAGATTTCTTCCCAGCTATAAAATCAAATTTCCTTTGAATTTATATCGGCGATGTCCGGTAAATGAGTTTGTGTGTGTTTTCTCTCGCGCGCGTAAAGAAGGCGTCTGCCATTGGTTAAATTGCTTGTAAAATTTTGTCGGAAGGAAGGACGCCGGCGCTATTGTCGTTCCGAAAACAATCCCATAAAGCCGAGTTGATCTGACCTAGGCCGTTCGTTTAAGACCGAGATTTAGTTTAATTGCTCGTCCCTCTCATTGCCTCCAAGGGCATCATTAAGGGCATTACGCAATTAAGTCTTTATCTTCTATCGCTTTATTTCTACCCTTTTTCTTCCCTGCTAAGACAGTCTCTTCCATGACCTCCTTCAGACTTTTCAATGTACCATGATCTTATCTGCTTCCTGCTTTTCCATGTCTCTTTTCATTCTCCACTAAACATTATATATATATATAATATATATATATATATATATATATATATATATTATTATATATAATATAATATATATATATATATATATTAATATATCTTCTTCTCTTCTCAATTTCCTCATTTTTCTCCCCATTTTTTTTTTTCAATGCTCAAAACCAGTTTCCCCATCTCTCCACTCGACAAATTTCCACACATTATGATTATATTTCTTCGAAAACACAACTCAATCTTCTCTGTCTTAATATTCTCGCGTATTTTCAATATCTTTTTAAGATTACATTACTCTCTTTCTAAACAAGCTCTAAGAGTTGGGTGTTCTTGGCCTTCAGAATTACTTACGCCCCAGTTGCTTCACTTACGAGTATGTTGTCGCCCCTGTATGGAGGTGCTCACACATCTTGGTGGTTCCATCATGCGGCCTCTTGAAATGGAGTCTGTGCTTTCGTCTCATCAACTCCCTTCTTACTCTCTCTATCTCTTTCTGCCCGTCGAATGTTGCGTCAATCTTTCTTTAATCTCTATTACAACTGACACTGCTCTTCAACTTCTTCCCATACCTCTCCATGAGAAGAGCTTGCCGTCTCATCCTTTCTCTGTCCACCTTTCAAACCAGACTTAACCGCTATCTCAACTCACATATACTCTACTAAAGCTGGAACACACTCCCTTTTTCTTTTCCCAACTTCCTTGACTTTCAACGCCGTTGTATTACATGTCGGCCTTCACCAGATAGGATTTTTCCACCATGGAATTTAGCCTCCGCCTTGCCCACCGGAAATATATATATATATATATATATATATATATATATATATATATATATATATTATATATATATATATATATATATATAAATGGGGAAATTTATCTACAAAATGAGAATTTTTTTTATTTCTGTGCATTGGGAAATTAGCCGTTTTAATTTCCGCTTTGCGGTGCACACTTTATTGACCAGTTTTATTTCCATGGAACTGTATATAGGGACACTTGATCATTTATCAAGCCAAATTTTCTTCCGTTTGTTCCATATCTCTCTCTCTCTCTCTCTCTCTCTCTCTCTCTCTCTCTCTCTCTCTCTCTCTCTCTCTCTCTCTCTCTCTCTCTCTCTCTCTCTCTCTCTCTCTCTCTCTCTCTCTCTCTCTCTCTCTCTCTCTCTCTTACATTTTATTCTGTAAAGAAGCTTTTAAAATTGAGAATGAGATACGAATGTATTAATCAAAATTTCAACGACAGTTCAATTGCGAAAATGATACAAAACGGAAAAGACCTTTTAATTGTTTTATTGTTTTGTCTTTTCCAACTAAAAATGAAAAATAAATAAATTTTTTTGTGACAATTAATGCGAAAATTCACTTCTAATTTTTTTTTTTTTAAATATTTTTGTGACTTAAATGAGTTCACTCAAAATTTTTCTTCATATTCCATTTGACTTTTAAAACCGTTTGCAATATCCTTTTTTTTTTTTTTTGTTGAAGTTAAAACACTCGTTTAGGCAGTCATAAAAAAGTTTGCGTAAGTTGAAGTATGGTGATGGAAAATAATAATAATAATAATAATAATTAATAATAATAATAATAATAATTATAAATTACGTATTTTATAAACACTTGTGGAAAAGTGAATTTCCTGAAATTTGAAAATTGTTACTGTTACAAATAGTATAACACAGTTAGGTTGAGAACATTTTCGGAACATGAATTTGATTATGCGATCATATGACATTATACTTTTAAGTTTTCAGTTTAGGAAATAGTTATGAAAAATAATTTTTGTTTGTGAAATAAATGTGACTTATATTATCAACGCTTCGCATTGTTAGCAAACGAAGTTTTTCTTTTCTTTTCTTTTTTTTTTTTCCTTCATTATATATGTATGAAAATATAATCTCAAAGTTTAGTTTTCATTTCATTTTTTTAATTAAATTAAGAATTCGAGGTCGGAATTATATGCTTCATTTCTATTGAATAGTTCACATTTCAATACGGCAATTAGTAAATACTTTTTTCTTCAGGCTTAGCAATA
>SEYY01018579.1:127500-147500 GCA_009176605.1 Armadillidium nasatum | reverse complement strand
AGCAACAGGATTGTGTAATCAATACAGCATTTATAAAGTAGTACCTGTTGGGCCTTAATATGAAACCCTGTTCAAAATAAGAACCACCTTTTGCCACTATTAAGACCCGACCTTATTGCTTAATAAAAAGATGAATAGTAATAAAATAAAATTTATTTTTGAACAATTTATTGTATCTCTTATTTCTTTTGTGGTTGTGGATTCGCTTAAGATTGCGTTCGAGTAAATCAAGTAATCAGGATGATAGAAGGGTCAGAAAAAGTAAATTCCAATTACGGAATCTTGTCGTAGCATTTACTGTTGATACACCTCAAGCCAAACTTTATTGAATATTTAAAAAAACACTCGTTTACTAACGGTTCTGTTATAATTGTCTTTGAATATCAGTAAATAAAAATCTTTGTCCCAGTAAGGCTCGAAAGGTTTGAAGATTGATTTGTCCACAGCTCCATCAGAGATGTCAGGATGTAAGTGAGATGAAGAGCCATCAAATTATTTGTCAAAAATGTAGGCAGAAAAAAATATGCAGAGATTATGAATCTCTGGCTCATTGTTTCATCTTCTCTTATTTACCCGCTTTTCCTCAGAACACTCGAAAATGCTTCATGGATGATCTTGCCTTCAAAAACAAGAAAAAAACACCGAAGTATCGCCGAAAGCATAAATTTTCGTATAAGATTCATTATGCCCAATAAGTAAAAATGAAAATTAACTATGATAAAGGATAAGTTTCATAATATTAATAGCCGAATAAAGAAATAAAAAATACCTACAAGTTATAGAAGATTTGTAGGCACAAAGAAATCCTTCAAATAATAAGCTTTTCATAACGGAATGACATAAGAAAATAGGGGCAAAATACTTACTACAATGAACCTTGTGGTAAAGTTTTTTCCTTCGTTAAAGATTCCGGAACCATTTAGTTATTTTGTTTATTTTTTTTTTTTTTACAATACCTTAATGAAGTCAGAATGTAGGAGGTGGGCTTTATTTTCCCCAGATATTACTATATATATATATATATATATATATATATATATATATATATATATATATATATATATATATATATATATATATATATATATATATATATATATATATATATATATATATATATATGGGTGTGCTAGAAAGGAAATATATGAAATTACTTTTGCAACAAGTTTAGATCTTAACTTTCGTCGACATTTTAAAAATAATAGGATTGCGAGAGGCATTTGGATTAAGCAAAGTTATACAAGTATACTTACTTAGCGTATATATATATATATATATATATATATATATATATATATATATATATATATATATATATATATATATATATATATATATATATATATATATATATATATATATATATATCAGGGATGAGCTGGTCAGTAAAATTTGCCTCATACCGGATACCCGGCAATTTTCAAAACCCGGATATAGATATCCTGTTTTTAAAGTAGAGAGAATGAATAATTATATAATCGTACTACACTCGAGTTACTTATATTTTAATAAAATTTAATAACGTTTCTATAAGCTAATGAAAGAAATATTCTCCTCCTTTAATATTTTTTATATTATATTTGTTTTTGTATTTTTTTTCTTAATTATCTTCTTTCTGGTTTTGCTCAGAAGGAGAGAGAGAGCGATGTTTCTTAAGTTTCAAGAAAATCTTGTTATTATACATCTTGATTTAATGAATTGCCTTTTAACCTTGTAATATTATTCTACTTTGCACTCTCGTCTTAAGGATTATGGAGTTGTTACCTTGGTTCTTCCTTTATTAATAAAAGAGGGGAGTGGGGAATCTTACTTTTTATTTTATATAAAGAATTATTTGAATTCAATGAGGAATAGAAGTGACCCTCTCCCCCCCTCCCTCTCCAGCTCTTTTTCGAACGATTTCTCGGGTTAAATCCCTGTGGAACTTTATAATGAAATTGCTTCGTGTTATGTTTTGGGAAGCAAAAATTTATTAAATTATCATAATTTTAGGAGTAAAATTTGGAGAGGAACGGAATTCAAAATTGATAATTTTCGCTCCCTCATTTTTTTTTTTTTTTTTTTTTTTTTTTTTTTGTTTGTTTAAACTGGGAAAAAAGCGAGCTCTCTAATTCAATTTACTAAATTCTTCTCAAAATATTTGAGTCATAAGAAAAAGCCGTTTTTTTTTCTTCTTAAATTCTGCACATAACATATCCACACACACTGTATATATATATATATATATATATATATATATATATATATATATATATATATATATATATATATATATATATATATATATATATATATATATATATATATATATATATATATATATATATATATATATATATATATATATATATATTAGAGGTGGACCGGATAGTAATTTTTTACTATCCGCGGATGCGGTTGCGGATATTCAATTGCGGATATTTTAATTTTTTAAGAGTTTTTGTCATAGATTCTTGGAATTTTAAATATAATATCCAGAATCTATGTTACCAGGGTGTGGGACGGGGACCCAACTCTTGAACACCCCACAAACCTCTTTCCCCAACCTCCACCCATTTGGAAAAAGGTATATATATATATATATATATATATATATATATATATATATATATATATATATATATATATATATATATATATATATATATATATATATATATATATATATATATATATATATATAGCCAGTAATTCAGTATTACCTTCACACTTCACAGTTTCACATATTCCATTTGAAGTTAATAATTGGTAAGTTATTTTTTAGAAATAAAAGCTTTTGGGTTCTTTCAGGTGAAAGTTTGGTTCGCTTTTCGTCGTAAATGAGGCCTGCTCCACTGAAAAGACGCTCACTAGCAACACTAGTTGAAGGACATGCTAAATAAGCTCTTGCCAGCTCAGCAAGAAAAGGAAAACTTTTGCAATTATCTCTCCACCAAACCAGTTGGTCTTTATCTGCCTCCAAACGTGGGAGTTTCAGATAATTTTCAATAATCGATATTGTATCCTTTGACACTTCTGACTGTGATTCTTCATCGCTGCTGGAAGCTAGAAGATCTTTCATTGATTTTGCAATGCTTAAGCTAACAGATTTTGTTTCTTTTGTATCTGAGAGCTTTTGCTTTTTCTTGAAAGGCGTTATTTTAGCTGTTTTTATCATCTCATCGCATAAGCATCCTAATTTGATTTTAACATTCTGAGAAACAAGTGGTTTAAAAAATTTATTAAAGTGGACGAACATTTAATCTTGTTTGTATTTTCTTCAGCTCATTTTGGGCTACAACGGAGTGATTGAAATGCGTGGCAATTAACCTACATTTGGTTATTAAATCGGATACACATTTTTGACTCATAATGGAATTTTTAACTACTATCTGAGTTTGGTGTGCAAAGCAATCTACATTTTTCACTCTTGCCAGAGAAAGTGCTTTTTTTTATATTTGTGCCCGAATCCCTGACTACGCAGTGCACTTCATTTAATGAAATCTTCCATTTTGTCAGCATCTTTTCAAATACAGTTTCAAGATAGTCGCCTGTATGGCGCTCAGAAAAGAGGTTCTGCATTCAATACAAAGTTTTGCCTTTGAAAGTTTTTATCGATTGCATGATACGTAATTTTTTACTATCCGCGCATGCGGATGCGGTTGCGGATATCCAATTGCGGATGCGGATGCGGATATCCGGTCCACCTCTAATATATATATATATATATATATATATATATATATATATATATATATATATATATATATATATATATATATATATATATATATATATATATATATATATATATATATATTAGTCGTGTACCGAGTCCAGTTTTTAGGGCCGAGTCCGAAACCGAGTTGAAATCCAGGTTCTTGGAAATAATTTAGTAAAGAAATATAAATAATTGCTGTATTTAGGAATTCTACTCGTTTTTTGAATACAATTAACAAAAGATACCAAGATAATAAACAAAAATAATAATAATAATAATGATAATAATAATAATAATAATAATAATAATAATAATAATAATAATAATAATAATAATAATAATAATAATAATAAAATAATAATAATAATAATAATAATAATAATAATTACTTTTAAATCGCAAAGGGAAATATATACGTAATAATATATATTTAAAAATATTGCTTAGGTAAAAAATAATGAAATAATGAAACATGTTATGTTGTAGAGGTGAATTAAAATTAACTTTGCCTCCTAATCATTTCAGTATGCAAAATAGAAATTTAGAGACACAAGTAAATTAAACTACATCAGAGATTGTATTTTATGGTAGTGTCATTTGCCCTCTTTCGAAAAATGATATTTGACCTTGTGGAATGACTTTCACTGTTGCAATAATTTGTAGTTTTATGAAGTTGATTTCTTATCAGTGTTTTCTGATGCAAATCCTCAAGGAGTTTAAGAAATAATTCAGGAAGTTTTATTTTCATTTTTGGAATGGTCAGATGTCAGAGAGATGTCTTTTAAGTTTTTCAGTTGACAAAACCAGTTATGCCGTCTGCACTCTGAAGAAGATTTTCCCTAAATGACCCACTCACGTAGTAGTTTATGTGATGATATCTAAATGCAGAATTTCATAAAACAAAATCTTATTTTATTTTTTCACCAAATTTTATATATTCTAATGTAAATGTTAAAGATAAAGCACAAAGGCAATTTCTTAGGGAACAAATTGAAGAGTTCTGAATTTTTATAAAACTACTGAGTGGTTAAAAATTGATTTATTTTTAATCCTAGGATTAGATTGACTGTTAGAACTCCTCTATGCAGAAATGTGAACTTCTCAGAAGGTGAAACTTATATAATGTCATTAATAATAAAATAAATTATTTCGTCCCAAGTATACACTGCAAGAGGAAAATTGTCCCTAAAAGTTCATCTGATAAGATTTTATTGCATTAAATATTATATCTCTGATTAGTTTACCTTATTTTGAAAAAAATTCCATGAAGACTGTCAAATAATTACTGGTGCAAGTAACATATATTTATAACTTAAATAATGTTTACTTTGATTACAGTTTTAAGGCACTTCTATAAAACAATACTGCTCCTGTAATACTTCAACAGAAGTTTTTGAGAGAATTCTTCTTCAAACTTTTAACTGGAATGTCAGAGTCAGATTTTACTCAAAAAGATTGATTTACGAGTTGTGCTTTTAAATAAAATTCCTGACCAGACAGATCCTAGTCAAGAGTAGACTTGCCAGGTAATTGGCTGAAATAGAAAGTTAAAAGAGTAGGTATTCTACACCTTGCCAACAGAGTTCATGAAAGTATGAGCATAGCGGTTAAGTCTGGGGTTAGAGAGTTGGACAGAGAAAGTATGAAGCTGTGTGGGAAGAAAAGCTGCATTTGCTTTCATCAGTAGAAGAGTTATGCAAATATTCGACAAAAGAGCTCAGAAAATCAATCCCTTCATAATAACAATAATATAAAGGGAATGAAGAAATGACTCAGGAGATAGGAAGAGGCTTGAGAGTGTCAGTGAAAGAGAGAGAGAGAGTTGAATTTTTGAATTATTGAATAATTGAACGAATTGAAATTATACTGATGGCCTTGTCAGGAAGCAGTCTCAAGGTGGCAATGGAATTTAAAGAAAGACATGGAAAGAACATCACACACAACACTGTGGCAAAGCTTATTAAGAAGTTTCAAAAGACTGAAAGTGTTTAAGATCAACAGAGAAGTAGTCGAAGACGTACAACCACTGATGAAGTTACAACTGATAAAATACTCACAGTACTTGCACGGAGTCCCCGAAAAAGTACACGACGGTTGTCTAGTGAAAGTGGTGTCAGCAGATCGAGCTTCAAGTGCATTTTGAAAACGAACAGATGGCATCCATACAAATTGCATTTGGCAAAGCATCTGTATGAAGACGACCCTGATAGACCGATGGAATTCTGTGAATGGGCAATTAGTCAGAAAACTGAACGAGGATGCAAACATTTCATCTATGATTTTGTTTACTGATCAAGCAAATTTTTACGCTAATGAAGAGGTTAATCGGACTTTTTGGAGTACTTCTAATCTTCACTGGATTAATCCAACAAAGATACAAAGTGTTGGAAAATTGAGGATGTGAACTGGAATATAGGGTGACAAAATTATAGAACCGTTTACAATCACAGGTAATTTTAATGCAGAAATGTAACTTCACATGTTGCAAAAAACGATCCCTTCACTGCTAAACAAGGACGTCGACCTTCCAATTTACTTCCAGGAACATGGGGTTCCATCTCATTATGGTATTCACTTTCGTCAATAGCTGGATCAGAAGTTTCCAGATTCTTCGATTGGTCGGCGTAGTCCTGTTAATTGGACTCTCAGATCTCTCACTCCTTGAATTTTTTCTTTGGGGATGTAAGACATAATTCATCTTGATGAATGTATTGGAAACGCCATTCCATACATAACTCCAGCTCTGCTAATGAGTGTTCATCATCAATGGCAAACACGTATTCAGGTCTGTTTTGAAAATAGTGGCAACCATGTGGAACATGTTATACGAACAAAACGTTTTATCATAAATCGCTTTGTATATCCCCTATGTATGGTTACTTAGGACTTACCCTATAATATATATATATATATATATATATATTATATATATATATATATATATATATATATATATATATTATATATATATATATATATATATATATAATATATATATATAAAAGCTAAATATAACGAAATATAATTTTCTTTTGTTGAGAATATAAAATTGTATTATTTAATTTCTATTAAATTATTCTAAAAATTTCCCTTAAAAATGAGATTCAGGGATTAATATAAAGCGTGCATTTATTATTTTATATATACCCACTTTATATATATACGAGTGTGTATATATATATATATATATATATATATATATATATATATATATATATATATATATATATATATATATATATATATATATATATATATATATATATATATATATATATAAAAGATCTTGCTCTGTAATATTCCCTTTAAAAGTTAAAATAGAAATTTGTTGGTGCAATATTTGATGGCGCGAAGCCTTGCCCTTACGATCCAGAGAAGAGATATATAATTTAAAAGAAGGAATTTTTTCATGTTTTTGAATGAAAGGTGGAAATTTTAAGGATCGGTAAGTCACTTCCTTCCAAATTTTATAATTACTTGCTTTATGGTATTGAAACTTTGTGGCACATCTTCGTTAATGTTAAATTGCTCCATTTGCCCTTTCGAACGAAACTTTTCGAGAACGGAAGGAAATGAATCGTATTTGAAGCTCTGTTTTGCGTTACAATTATAGGCGAAATGTTTGGCAGTAATGAAGTTTTTACCTATTATATACAAGCGTTTTCCTTGTAGACTTGCTTCATTATTTAATGATGTGTCTCGGCTCTTTAGTCAATTTTTTTTGTCCATTTTTTTTATAGGTATTCTTCGGTGAAATAAAATTTATTTAATAATCTTACAAAGAAAAATCCACTTTTCCTTTTGAATAGTCTGTCCGCGTCTTTCGACTTGAATTCGGATCAAATATTGTCGTTACTCTTCTAATTATAAGTGCTTCTCCTTTTCGATCTTCAGACTTCTTTTCATAGATCTTCTTTACTAATTAAGGAATTTTTTTTCTTTAAGAAATATGAACACAAGGTTTTTGTTATTGTCGTAAAAAGGTTCGATTTTTGGACCCGAAATCTCTTAATTTTAATGAGTTTTTCAATTTTCAGTCAACAATTTTCTTTCTCAACAGAAATCTCAAAGAAAAGAAGAAACTTCTGTACAACTTTTTTGACCAAAGAAAAATGCTTTGTTTTCAAAACTTGTACGTATACATGTTCAAAATTTTGACGTCAAGCATCTTAGCAGCGTACACTATATATATATATATATATATATATATATATATATATATATATATATATATATATATATATATATATATATATATATATATATATATATATATATATATATATATATATATATATATATATATATATATATATATATATATATATATATATATATATATATATATATATATATATATATATATATATATATATATATATATATATATATATATATATATATATATATATATATATATATATATATATATATATATATATATATATATATATATATATATATATATATATATATATATATATATATATATATATATATATATATATATTACTTTTCACAGTCTTCCACCTAACTGCGAGATGAGAGATGATGTCTGAAGGCTCAAATAGTTTTATCTTTCGGATTGTTCAAGTAATTGTATTGCTCCAGGTTGTTCAAGTACTTGCAACCTTTAATGGAACGTCCCATTTGCAACTCCCCCCTCCCCCTTCCCACCTTTCAGTGTCTATTTTGCGTCAATCAATCACCTTCATTTTTGTAAATGCCTTTTCCTATTAATAGGTCCTTTACTTTCATGAACCCACCCCATTTCTGTTTTCCTTATCCCCTATTTACCATAAATTCAAATATCAAAACCTAAATAGCAATTTTGTCGTCATTCTATCTAAGAACGTTTCTATACCGTCACAGTACCCCTTGATTTGCTCTTTCCATCAGAAATCTCCAGTCATATCCTATCTTTTCTCTCTTTTCTTTACCTCACAAATATCTCTTTAGCATTTAGTTTTCAGAACCTTCATCCTCTTTTTACTCCTAGAATTTAATTCCCAGATCTCCATTTAGTACAGCTGGAACAAATGAACATACAAACAATTTCATTTTTACTCTCTTAAATAAATTATCCTTTTTTCATATTTCTTTAAGACCTCCTAACACTCTTTCGCTTACTCAACCCTAAAATCAATCTTTTCTTTCATCTCTCCATAAACTTTAGTATCCCTACCTAAGAACTTAAAGACAAGCCCGCTAGGCTTCCCCAATCTAACCCAAAGCTCTTTCACACTCCTCAGTCTTATGATCAACATTTTCTTTCACCCTCCGAAAGCTAAAATATACTTAACTAAGTATCTAAATACTGTACTTTCCGCTATGCTTTCTCCATCCACCTTTATGTTTTTCAACCCAGATTGGCCTTCGTCTTCTTAGGGCTTTGCACTAATTTTCATAACTACTTTAACCAGATTTATATTTTAGTCTCTTCCTTTTTCAACTCAAACACTAAATCACGAAGTTTTCTTTTGAATCGTTATCAAATAGTAGGAAGCTGTTTCCCAATTACCTCTATATAAATACATATAACACAATCCAATAAATATTTTAAAGAACCATTGAGACATGATACAACTCTTTTTCAGATCTTCTCCTACCTTAAGTAACTCCCCTTTCATTCTCTTAAACATGTTGTTTTATACCATCTATACGTAGACCATCACTGTTCATCCTTTAAATCTATCAATAGTGGTGTTACTCTATCAAAAACTCTTTTTCTTGTTGTTATTAATGACATTATATCTGTCACTTTATCCCCTATCCATCCACTAAAACTTCACCTTTCATTACTCTTTTCATATTCAAAATCGTCCAACACAATTCCAGTTATTTGATTCTCGGATCGTGGCTTTATAGAAAATAACATCTGGAGATCCTTTGGTGATGTATCCATTACATATCTGGAGTGTTTTCACTTATACTTTTTTTTTGAAAGAATCTTGTTTCGGAGTTTTCACCTTCTCATATCTTCATTCATCTCTGACTCTCTCCAATCTCTTTTTGACCTTCAGGCAGATGCTACACTCTCTTTATACTGTCACAATTATTACTGACTCTGCTCTTCTGAACTCTCTAGTTGCATACTTCCTCCAAAGAGAGAGTTTGAGACTGTTCATTTTACAGTTTTATCCTTTTTCTGTTCAGCTCTCTGATCATAGATACACTTAACATCTTTGCTCACTCTTTCATGTACTCGACTGGTAAAGTCTAGAAATCTCTCTTTTTTTCTGTTCCTCCGTCTTCTCGTTTAAGTTTCAAACTTTCAAACTTCTTGTTTCGATCATGTTAGCCTTTTATCTGATTTTCGATATGGATTTCCTAATCGATGTTGATTTCATATAAACCTCTGGCTTTCTTGCACTAGAGATATATATATATATATATATATATATATATATATATATATATATATATATATATATATATATATATATATATATATATATATATATATATATATATATATATATATATATATATATATATATATAAACTAAAGCTGAACTCTTCTCTCAAACTTTTGTCTCTAATTCAACTTTAGACGATTCCAGAGTTGTTCCTCCTTCAACCCCCTCCAACTCATTAATGCTTAAAATTATAATTTCTTCTAAAGATGTCATTTCTGCTCTCTCTCAGCTTAACACTAAGAAAGCGTACGGTCCTGATTTTATCCCTCCTGTGGTTCTCAAAACTTATGCTTCCGAGCTTGCACCCTGCCTTGGTAAACTATTTTTTCTTGGTCTTTCTACTTCAACTTTCCCTTCTTGCTGGAAACGTGCTCTCATTCAACCTGTGCCGAAAAAGAGGGACCCCTCTCAACCCTCTAACTACCTTCACATTCTGGTCGTTCTATAACAGAAGTTGTAGATGGCCACCTTTAAGAATATTAATAGTGGTTGTTCCTTAAGGATCTGTTCTATCCCCAACACTTTTTGTACTTTTCATTAATGACTTTCTCTGTTACTTCATCTCCTATCTACTTCTATGCCCTTCATCACTCCTTCTAGTCTGAAAGACTCCTCCTCTCCAACAGCAGTTAACAGACGCAAGGAGGGTAGCCTTGAAGCAACTGACCTCCGATCTATCTTGTATTTCAAATTGGAGCAGAAAAAACATGGTCGTTTTTAGTGCCTCGAAAACTCAGTTCCTCCATCTTTCTACTCGACACAACCTTTCATATAACTATAATATCTTCTTCATAAACATACAACTCACATCTTCATCTCACCTTAATATTCTCGGTGTTTCTTTTTTCCGTCTGGATCACACTCCATTTATCTCTCTAAATAAGCTTCTAAGAGATTAGATGTTCTGAGGCGCCTTCAGAGTTTCTTCACTCCACTCCAGTCGTTTACTCTTTATAGGGGTGTTGTATGACCCTGTATGGAGTACGCCTCACACATCTGGGTTGGTTCCACTTATACAGCTCTCCTTGAAAAGGTGGAGTCTAGGGCTATTCGTCTTATCAACTCTTCCGCTCACGAATTGTTGCGTCACTCTCTCTATACCTATCGCTATTACAATGGACACTGCTCTTCTGAACTCTCCCGTCTCATACATCTTACATTAAAAAGGGCTCGTTCGACACGAGTATCTACACAGTCTCATCCTTTCTCTTTTCAACTCTCTGACCCCTGACTTAACCGCTATGCTCAATCTTACATGTACTCTACTGGTAAAGTTTGAGACACACTTCCTTTATATATTTTCCCAACTTCGTATGACTTACACACATTCAAACGCCGTGTATTGGGACATGTCGGTCTTTAACTTGACCAGATTTTTTTTCTTACTCTGTTGGAAATTTTAGTAGGCCTCTGGCCTTTGTCCACCAGAGGTTATATATATATATATATATATATATATATATATATATATATATATATATATATATATATATATATATATATATATATATATATATATATATATATATATATATATATATATATATATGTGTGTGTGTGTGTGTGTGTGTGTTTGATATTTTTCCTCAATATAGAAACCATATGGGAATAAGATTGGCGTTCTCCTCCGATGGTCAGAAATAAAAAGTACATTTCATTCTTACACTCGTCAAGACGAAAGCGAACTCTGATTTTGTTGCTAAAGGATTGAAGACGATTTATTTAAAGAAGGAATTAAGAGAAGAGAAGAAAAAGCATTAAGTAAATGAGAGAAAAGAAGGAAACCGTTTCATGTTAAATATTTTAGGAATAAATGATTGAATCGAGGCAACATCTTCGATCTGTAATGCATGATGATATGAATTGCTAAATAAGAGAGGGAATAGCAGAAGAAAGTCTTTTTTCCGAAGATAAAAATATATAATCAAATAATAGTGGTTTCCACACAGATTTGCCTATATATTTTTTTATTTTATGTTTCCTCTGATAATTAAAGACCAGAGGCTTGTTGAATTCCACTAGAGTTAGTGAAATATCTAGAGGTGAGATAAATTAAAACTCAACATATCTAGATACACGGCGATAGAGAGCTCGCAGTTCAAAGGAATTTGGGAAAATTTGTAATGGGAGTGTGTTCCTGACTTTACCTTTCAAAGTATATCTAAGATTGAGCTAAACAGTTAAGTTTGAATTCAGAGAGTTGAAAAGAGAAAGGATGAGACCGTGTATAGAAACGTGTGGAACGAATCCTTCTCAATGGAGGAGGTTTGGAACTGGAGAATTTAATGAAGAGCAGTGTTCGTTGTAACAAAGAGAGTGTCGCGTCAACCCAACTATGGAAGAAAGAGACTGGAGTGAGCTGGCGGGAGCTGAAAAGCTGATAAGGAAAAAAGTCCAAGGATCCACTTATTTAAGGAGAACTTAGTGAGTAGAACCACCCCTACTGGAGATGTGCAAAGAAATTTTGAAGGCGCCTTGTAACATCCAACCTCTTAGATGCTTGTTTAGAAAGAGAAATTATGTGATCCTTCAAGATAAGAAGAAAGAGTAACACCAAGAATATTAAGAACAGGCGAAGGATTGAGTTGTTTTTTGCGAGGAAGATGTCACAGCTATGTGGAATTTTATGTTGAGTAGAAAGTGAAGGAATTGAGTTTTTGAGGCATTGATAGCAACCTCGTTTTCTCTGTCCCAATTAGTGATAAGAGAAAGTTCATCAAAAAGTCAAGTACTTCAAGGTTACCCTCTTGTTTTGTTTGGACTACTGCAGCAGATGTTAGGGTGCTGAATGGAGACGACTACTTGCTTTCTACCTTTTTTACCACGCCTTTGCCTTAATTTCCGGTTTCTACTCGAGAATTTTGTGTAAAGACTTTATTATAGGTTATTCAGCAAAGTACCTCCAGCCACCTCTGTTCTACAGAGAATTTCTTCTATCTTCCTTATTTATTGACAGATTTAACATAGCCTATAATAACTTCGAAATTTACTAAAGTGTGAATCTGTATATAAGTTTTTAGTTTGTTTTGTTTTATTGTAGAATATTCCTCCTTCTTGAATAAGAGTGAGTGAGTGGTAGTATCAGTTTAATATATATATATATATATATATATATATATATATATATATATATATATATATATATATATATATATATATATATATATATATATATATATATATATATATATATATATATATATATATATATATATGCTATAAATGTGAGAGAGTTTTATTATTTAATTATATCTTTCGAACAAAGCATCAATTTATAAAAACGACTTCATTAAAGACTTATAAAAAAGGTCAGTCGAGGAAAAATTTCTCTTATTGAATTGTGAAATTAATCGAAATTTTCATCAAGTCCTTCTTAGGACAAAAATTTTTGGCTAATATCAATTAGCTAACAACAATGAAGTCCTTAAAACTACTTCAGCGAACACTAATTGGATAACAGAGTTTTTGAAGGATATATATATATATATATATATATATATATATTATATATATAATATATATATATATATATATATATATATATATATATATATATATATATATATATATATATATATATATATATATATATATATATATATATATATATATATATATATATTATCTCTCTCTCTCTCTCTATCTCTCTCTCTCTCTCTCTCTCTCTCTCTCTCTCTCTCTCTCTCTCTCCACCACAGTTAGACATACCGTAAGAGAAATATTATTATTCAGTAGTTTCAAGGTCGTTCCCAAAGCATCAAATATTTGTTGATCTATAAGTTGTTTTTCAAACTGAAAATAGTTCTTTCCTTTCAATCTTTATCTCTTGACCTTGTTAGACAAAGCCATCAACTCATTTCTCCTTGACTTATACAGGCCCAAAAACGAATCCACTTACAGTTCCTAAATTAGTTATACGGCTCATAGTGTCCATTCTGGATCCCTTATTATCGGTTGGGCTTAACACAGAACTACACAAGATATTCGAGAGATTTTACCCCTAGTGTGATATTCAACTGATTCTTAGTAGCTCCTCCTCTGTGGTCTTCTTTTTATAGGTTGAAGGATTACTTTCTTAAGCATGCAAAGGTCTTTTGTCGTTTACATCTTCAAGTTTTCTGACAGAAACGCCAGCTATACTTTCGATTAGACTGACCTACAGCTTCATATTATAGCATGCAAGCATTTAAGGGTTTCCTTCAAGACTGATGTACCCTTGACACCCAGAATACTAAGCGATCAAGATTATTCTGTCTCGTTTGAACTCTTTTAAGTTTCTTTCTGCCTCTTTTGCGTTAAATAGGAAAATATTAGAGCCTTTATATACAAAGAACTTGTCACAGTAACTAAATAATTACACTTCTTTATTGCCTTCAGATCTTCTAGTTTTGCATTTGTTGTTATTGTTTATTATTTATTTTTTAAAATAGGAGCATTATTATTATTATTATTATTATTATTATTATTATTATTATTATTATTATTATTATTATTATTATTATTATTATTATTATTATTATTATTATTATTATTATTATTATTATTATTATTATTGCTTTTATTGACATAAATATATTTAAATTGCATATTGTGTGGTTCTTTTGTTGTAATTAATTATTTCCCAATTATTTAAAGTTTTTATTTTGGTGAGTTCCTCTTGTCTTCTTTCCCATTATTGTTCTTTTTGCTTCATCACTTGTCTTTTGCTAAGCAAATAATTTCCTTCCTTTCTTTCTTTATTTTTCATATTTCAGTTGGTCATAATATGTCGCGATGTTCTCGAGGTCAAGTTTTCAATTTCGCTTTTGCTCTTTTATTTATTCATTTACTTTGAAAATTTTATTTTCTTTTGTGTTTTAAATAGTGTTTTATTTATTTTTTTCTAGATTAGCTGAGGGTGAATATGTAAGATTCCAAACGTCCGGTTATTAAATTAAAATTATTGGCTTTACTTTCCATTTTCTCTCTCTCCTCTCTCTTCTTCTCTTATCTATATATATATATATATATATATATATATATATATATATATATATATATATATATATATATATATATATATATATATATATATATATATATATATATATATATATATATATATATATATAATGAAGGCAAATTGCAACACATACGTAATAGAGAGAGAAAATAAAAAGATATTAAATTTGTTGAATGAAGGACTACACATTTAATAAGTCTTCTAAAATAATCTTTAAGTAATCTAATAAGAAGAGTTAATGAATGTATGAAGTGCCAACCCGGACCCGTGTCTTCACAAGAGCGGCACTTCAAAATCCAGCCCCGTCAGCTAACAAGCTTTTTAAAGAAGGTATTCGTCCAAATTATCGAGATTCATTCCTCCTGTTCCTTACGACGAATTTGATATATCCCTTTACTTGGGAAACTTGGGGCGGGGGATGGGGGTGTGGAGAGCCTTGCCTGGAAAGTTGGAGTTGGGGTTAGGGGGGGTAGAGTATGGGAGTTTCCGGACGAAATTGGATACAAATTGCTATTTAGTGACTATTTAAGGCTATAGAGAAGAACGGTATTGATATAAAAAGCGATTTAAAGCTTGTATATATATATATATATATATATATATATATATATATATATATATATATATATATATATATATATATATATATATATATATATATATATATATATATATATATATATATATATATAACACCAGAGTAACCAATCCACCAGCATATAAAACCCTTTTGAAAGTAAAATAAAAATTTAAGATATTGTGAAATTTGAAGTAGTCAGTTGAATGTCTTTCATAAAATAAAATTGATATTTTTTCATAAAAATTTACTTAAATTCAATAAAAAAAAATATTTATTATTATTATTTTAGTTTGCTTTTTCCGAGTTTTTAGAAGTTTGAGTTTATATTTGCTTGTTTGTCAACGTCACGAAATCTTAAAAACTCATTTCAAACCTCATTGAAAGCAGACATTCAAAAATCACTCTTATTGTTTTTCAAATATTGAAACAGTCAATCAAGTAACCGTAATATGTGTCGTATATATATATATATATATATATATATATATATATATATATATATATATATATATATATATATATATATATATATATATATATATATATATATATATATATATATATATATCAGCAAATAGATAGCTTAACCATAGGATCTTAAATAGAACTAACTTTAGCGAATTTTTTCCTTAACCCTTTAACCATCTTGAAGAAAGATCTGATCAATCCCTTTCCCAATTCTGTTTTTGAGGATGTCATGTTGATGGCACCTTGTTGCTAGTCCATAACGAAACAAAATCTCGCCAATTCTTTGATTTTCTGAGCACCCTCCTCCCATGATTTTGTGATTCAGTATAAGACATCAAACAGAAATGCAACTCATTTAACCTGCTTCAGGAAAGCTCTTGAAAACACTCTAGTCCAAAAATGTTCATATATATATATATATATATATATATATATATATATATATATATATATATATATATATATATATATATATATATATATATATATATATATATATATATATATATATATATGCTGAGGGCGGCACTTTGCCTTTTCTGTAAGCCGACAACTCTACTTTCATTTCTTTTTCTTTTATTTTTGCATTCTTGGAACGGTCTCGTCTCAAACAATTTCAGTTAACTGATAGTAGGAATGATGTGCCTCTAGAACAGCTCACCTCTGTGATATTTTTCGTATTTCTCTCTTGCAGAAGAAACAGTTTTTCTCGACACCTCAAAGCTCAATTTCTTTATATATCTGCTCTAGTTTATCTTACACAAAGGAACATCATCATCGAAAACACATGTATCGACATGTCGACTTTTAATTTAAAACTGAATTTGTTTCTCATCAACTTTAGTGGCTTAAACTGCCTTTTCCGCACCAAATGTTATATATATATATATATATATATATATATATATATATATATATATATATATATATATATATATATATATATATATATATATATATATATATATATATATATATATAAATAACCGGAGCTCTGTAATGAATAGGTTTTAACATAAAAATGAATCTATAGCAACCAGTTGAATTGAACTGCAGATGAGATTTTATTATTCTTGCAAAGAAAGGCGAAGACAAAAGAAGACCAGTCCAAAAAAAATGGTTTGGAAATGTTTTGTTTCCCAATAAAAGACTTTGACATCAGAGTTATTAATGTTTACGTTTGCAAATAGATAACTTGAATGTAAATAGAATTTATTTGAACCAGTTACTTAAGTTGCAAATTCAATCAAAATTGAACCAGTTACTGAAGTTGCAATTTAGGGGTGTGAATGAGTTGTTCTGCGGGGTTTTGCCCACCCTTGTGGTTGGGAACACCTTTAATTTCATCCCTTTATATACTATACTGTATACTTATTTAAATTGGATTATTATTTCTTCTTTAGTTTCACATTTTCCAAGGGATCACATTTTCCACGTGTCCTTTCCTTCCAGGGAAGATTTATCCGCACACATCTGATTAAAGTTCATTTGCCTCATTTTTAATATTATTTTCGAAGAGTCTTCTCTTCTTCTCCATTTTTCTTTAAACACTAGTATGCAGTGCATATATATATATATATATATATATATATATATATATATATATATATATATATATATATATATATATATATATATATATATATATATATATATATATATATATATATATATATATATATATATATTTATAAAGTATATCTACCCCACCCGATTGTAACGAATTTTTTATTTAATCTGTAGAACATGACCTCCAAAAAAAAAAAAAAAAAAAAAAAAAAAAAATCGTTTTAAAAATCGAAAAGAATAGCGAAAAATCCTGAAATGTAGCCAATTTGACGAGAGTATTATTTTATAAAAATCTCATATATAGGCTCATGTGACTTTTCTCTAGAAGAATTGAAAACAAATCGTCGCTTACGGAAGGCTTCCTAAAAATTCGTTTTTGTTTACAAGAAAAGGTTTATAAAGCCTATATTAGTCAAAGATACTCGCAAACCATTAAAGTATTCAACATAAACAGCAGATCAAATTCTGTAAATAAAAAATCATTTATAGTCACAGGAAGTCTGATCACACTGGGATTCAAAAAGATGATGTGACTGTGCGTTCTGAAGTGGGTCTTATCCTATCCGTCCTAACGGCTACAAAGTTGTATGGATTTTAAAGTGCTTCTTTTCTCAGTGATTTTTAATTTGAATTAATTCACAAAATAACACATACCATTTAATTAAAAAATGACCAAGTTTTTGACCAAAAATCGGAACGCTTTGCAATTGCCCCCCCCCCCCCCCAAAAAAAAAAATACTCTGATCTATATAGGATTGTTGTTTTTCAAAAATTAAGGTCTATAAAAAAAATACATAAATAAATAAAATAACCCACCTTTGATCAGGGATGAATGCTATGGTGAAAATGATCTAAGAAATTCTTAACCATAGATTGAAAAAAAAAAATGTAAGACATCACAGTTAGGAATGTTGTACATGCCTCGATGTGTTGTGTGACTAAAAGAGTTTAAGGTACTTGAAACTTTTTCTCAACTTTTGAAGTCAGAGAAAACGTTAAAATAGTGTGTGTGTACAAATGAATATTCCATACTAGTGGAAAATTATGGAAGCCAATTTGTACATACCGTTTTTTGAACTTCTAACAATGTTAAAAATTTTTTAAAATAACTGTCTTTTGAAAACTGGGGAAAATTGGTTATAAAAAAAAAGCTTGTGATGCCACGTGTTGCAAAATCTTAAAAATAAAAAGCCATAAAAATGCGCAAACGAAAAATTGGATATGAAAAGTAGCCAGATGTAGATGTAATTAAATAGCGCAATATAATATATATATATATATATATATATATATATATATATATATATATATATATATATATATATATATATATATATATATATATATATATATATATATATATATATATATATATATATATATATATATATCTTAAAAATTTAATCTCTGGAAATATGTTATTGAAGAATTAAGAATTCCCAAAAGAACGAATAAGAATTATTGATTTTCATTTCAAAAATTGATGTTCCATTATTCTTTTTCCCTATCTGGATGTTTCTTACGTCAGGATGTTTCCTACGAAGTGAAAAAAATGAAAAATGAATCAAGGATCGTATAAACCACATATGAAGAAAAAAAATTTTGTTTCTTATCTTGAATAACAAATTTCTTGGAAAGTAATATTAATGTAGACTCTTGGGCCTTTCAGAATAGTATATCACATGATTTGACTTTTCAAAAAGCAGGGAAAAAATATCTTGTCAGTTAATGATTTATGATGAGCGAGAGACCACATTCAGTGCAAAGTATACATTAAACATATTGAACGTTTGAAACATAACATTCAGGAAGAACCAGAAATATTTATAACTTGGAATCTCACTTATTCATTGTCATGTAAGAACCTTTACACGTATTCGCTCATAGTGTAAGTGGTAGTGAATTAAAATAAATAAATATATATAAAGGTTTTTTTCAAAAGATATTCACAGCCTGATTGACGGCAATGAAGCTTATTTATCTTTAATTGATTTTGTAAATAAGTAGAATAAAAAGTTTATGGGCTCAGAAAGTTAAAGAGTCATCCATCAATGACTGGAATTGAATCATCTAAGGTAAAAGTTTTATGACGCTCAACACCACCAATGGTTCTAATTATAATTATTTTAATTAAAAATTAACGTGTCAATACAGTTACGATAACCACACGCTGATATCGAGATATTTAAGGAAATATTTCTCTTTCTCTCAGCACTAGATACTTTTTTTGAGGAAATCCGAAAGGCCGCTTTTATGTCAATA
>SEYY01018579.1:120000-122500 GCA_009176605.1 Armadillidium nasatum | reverse complement strand
TCGTATCTTTCTTTCGTTTCAATTAGGCAGTCAAATAATTTAACCTTTGTATCTGGTTGTTTTCATCATACAGATTCCCAATTTTCAAAATGAAATAAATTAACTATAAGAGTATCCTGTTCGCTTTTGGTATTCTGCAGAACAATGAATATTAGGATTGATTATTATATACTGTAGGTGCAAATGTCGAGGTAATTTGGAGGAAATAAAAAATATTATAGTTAAATATAAATTTTATTTTTTTTAATTCATGGTTTTATTAATTGCATACAAAGTGAGATGGATTAAAGATCGTTACTAACATCTCTTGTGTAATGTTTGACTGCTGTACACCTGTAACCAATTCTTGCTTTATTATTATTATTATTATTATTATTATTATTATTATTATTATTATTATTATTATTATTATTATTATTATTATTATTATTATTATTGATGTAACTGAATCTAGCGTTAATTGGAGGACGATGTTGTACGTGTTAATTGAGTAGTCACTAATTATAATAAAAATTGCGTGTTTCATTTTTTATTTAAACTTTTTAAAAGTTTTATTAATGCTGCACACGCCTGCAGTAATTATAACCACGTTTGTAATGTAAATTAATAGCGCAATATATATATATATATATATATATATATATATATATATATATATATATATATATATATATATATATATATATATATATATATATATATATATATATATATATATATAATATATATATTTGGATAAGCGACAGGATTGGATCATACGAGGAGAACGAAGAGCAAGAGCGACAGGACTAGCAACTCGGTCATGTAATTATTGATTATTGCTTGCAACAACCCCAGGACGAGCATGGCAAATCAAAGCTCCGAGAAGCATCTTCTGGTGGTCTCTGGAAAAAGAGTAAAGTGTTGAAAGGTTAGATGGAGACAGTGCCAGTCCCACTGAAAGAATGAAAACCCAACCTGTCAGTTTAAATAAAGCTCAAAAGAACTGCCACTGAAACCATCGGGCCGAAAAACATGGTCTATAGCCGTCTTGGAGGTGGACTTTTAAGAGCAGATGGAGAAAGCTGCTCATCCCACCACTGACAGGGTAAAAACCTTTCCAATGAGAGAAGATGAAAGACATATATTATATATATATATATATATATATATATATATATATATATATAATATATATATATATATATATATATATATATATATATATATATAATTGTGTGTGTGTGTAAAAATACTTTACTGTCGTTAGAGTATGTATTGAAGTTTGTTTCTCTTGAAAAGATCAATTTTGGAGATTGAGATGTTTGCTTAGTCTCAATTGGCACTTACTCTTGTTTTTATGTTTCCTATGCAAATATGCCTTGAACATATTATTATGAATTGTTGAGCACTAATTGGATTGTTAGTCCTTTGGAAAGAAAATTCAGGAAGGCCTAGACAGATATATAGTTTTACACCCTTGGAATTTGTTCATGGCATGATTTTTTTTCTCTCGTAGAGGTTGTATCAGCATATCTCTTCCTAATTATATTTTAACGATAGATTTTCTTTAAAAAATAAAAATAAAGCAGAATAAGGTTTCCTTTAATAATAATAATAATAATAATAATAATAATAATAATAATAATAATAATAATAATAATAATAATAATAATAATAATAATAATAATAATAATAATAATAATAATAATAATAATAATAATAATGATAATTATGATAATAATAATAATAATAATAATAATAATAATAATAATAATAATGATAATAATATGATAATTATGATAATAATAATAATAGTAATAAGATGTGGGTTTGAGAAGAGTGTGTATTATTCCATTTGTGTTGAAGAGATTATCAAAATTGACATAGCTTTAAAAGGAGCGAAAATCATTTAATAATTAATGGTATACGTTTGATTCCTTTTGGAGTTAATCACGATTGATCTCCCTCTTTAAATAGCTTAATGATATCTAAAGCATTATTATTAATTAACAAAAGGAAGTGAACTTAATTAAAGGGCAAAGAAGGTATATATATATATATATATATATATATATATATATAATATATATATTATATATATATATATATATATATATATATATATATATTATATAATATATATATATATATATATATATATATATATATATATATTTTCAAGAAGGGCCTTTATCCTGCCAGTGGGACCAGCTTTTCCACCCTTTATCCTAGACCCCTAGGGTTCTTTAGGATGTTCTTTCTTGGCATAATGGTATTCAGTGCTAGTCCTCGGGCCTTGTAAGTTCTTTTCTGTAGAGTTCTGTAGACGATCATGTTTCTAAGCCAATAAATTTCCAATGTTTGTCCTCAAGTTGCTGCAGGCGGTGAGATTAAAGGGCTGAGTTGTTAACCCTGTTGACCCTATATATATATATATATATATATATATATATATATATATATATATATATATATATATATATATATATATATATATATATATATATATATATATATA
>SEYY01018579.1:115000-117500 GCA_009176605.1 Armadillidium nasatum | reverse complement strand
AACAAGGTTCGATAATCGTATGGACGCTTTAATTAAAAAAGTTTTGCTTATTGGTCGCTGTCTTTTTTTTTTCCAAATGCCTTTCCTGCTTAACGTTTTTGCTTATTTATTATTTATATTTGTATATTTATTCTCTTTAAATGGATGTTGGATTGTATAAAACATTCGTGAGATCATTTTCGATTGTAAAATATTTATTTTATTAACATAAGTCTTTGCATTAATGCGCGAGACATGGTTAGTACATTTTATGTTTTGCGAAATAGTTTATTAATTAAAAATTTGAAATGCATATACAATTATCTCTTGTAGTAGAATTTTCTGAGCCTTTAAATCCATTTTTCTTCCAACGATGTAGTAAAGCATAATATACAAAAGAGCAAAAAACAGTTAAAGAATCTTTAGCTTCTTTGAATGTAAATCTATTGCTTGGGAAAGAAGTTCTGTTATTTCTTTTCATATACCTTGTCAGGGCATTTTCTGGGGTTTTAATCACTAATAATCAGTTTTACATTTTATATGATCTAAATCTTGGGACAATCCAATCTTCGTATTTCTGACTGGTATTAGGGACAGCTAAATCTAATTACTTATTTTCTTTATCCACCTCGAGAATGTCATGTTAGTTAATGCTTATATTTTTACCTGAAAGTAATTTGATTACGTCTAGAAATTTAAACATGGCTAATTAAAGTCCTTATTGACCAGATAAATGCAGATATTGTATTCAGCATAAAGTATTTTGTTACGTAGAAAAGCTTTGAAATCAAAAGTTTTTACTGTACCTGATTCAAAATACTAAGGTGAAATATCGAATAGTAAAAATTTATTCAACCGTAAATCATTTAATTCTTCTTCTTAGAAATGCAGGTTAG
The DNA here is from genome assembly GCA_009176605.1 of Armadillidium nasatum. Taxonomy (NCBI): domain Eukaryota; kingdom Metazoa; phylum Arthropoda; class Malacostraca; order Isopoda; family Armadillidiidae; genus Armadillidium; species Armadillidium nasatum. The sequence continues at coordinate 116,625 of SEYY01018579.1, read as the reverse complement.
CACCAAATGTTCTTTATTAAATTTTCAGTATTTTTTCTTTATCTTTATATTTTAAGAACTGATCTACATTTCCATCAGAACAGCACTGATAAATATTTTTTCTTTACTGTTGATTATGTACAAGATCTTAAATGTCTGGCAGAGATGTTCACTGGAATGTTACTTAGATTAAAAAAAAGAGATAATTGGTCGGATTCTTTATTTTAAAATCATATTTAACATATTGAAATAATTATTTTCTCCATCCTTTAGCAGAAAAAACTTTTGTTTAAAAAAAAAACTAAAATTTGCTAAATAAAAAGAATTTGGACCGAAGGATTTTGTTGGATGAATTTGCAGAGAGAGAGAGAGAGAGAGAGAGAGAGAGAGAGAGAGAGAGAGAGAGAGAGAGAGAGAGAGAGAGAGAAGAGAGAGAGAGAGAGAGAGGAGGAGAGAGAGAGAGAGAGAGAGAGAGAGAGAGAGAGAGAGAGAGAGAGAGAGAGAGAGAGAGAGAGAGAGAGAGAGAGAGAGAGAGAGAGAGAGAGAGAGAGAGAGAGAGAGAGAGAGAGAGAGAGAGAGAGAGAGAGAGAGAGAGAGAGAGAGAGAGAGAGAGAGAGAGAGAGAGAGAGAGAGAGAGAGGAGAGAGAGAGAGAGAGAGAGAGAGAGAGAGAGAGAGAGAGAGAGAGAGAGAGAGAGAGAGAGAGAGAGAGAGAGAGAGAGAGAGAGAGAGAGAGAGAGAGAGAGAGAGAGAGAGAGAGAGAGAGAGAGAGAGAGAGAGAGAGAGAGAGAGAGAGAGAGAGAGAGAGAGAGAGAGAGAGAGAGAGAGAGAGAGAGATGCAGGATTGGATGTATTCAGATATGTATATTCTTTGGTCTTTTTTTTGACATTGTGCTTTCACTTTAGCAAACTATACTTTTTAAGACCTATGTTAACTATTAAGTTTTGTATTAAAGTATTTTGTTGTTTTTGAAATAAAATTATTGGATTTGGAGATTCTATACGCCGATAATCTTTGTTACATTTAAATTAATATCTAAAGTCATAAGAGTCATTAAAATAAAAATGCGAATTTAGATGAAGAACAAAAATTGAAATAAATTTGTATAATTTCTATATTTTTATTAAGTTTGTTGTTCTCTCATAATGTTCAAATTGTTAAAAGTTGCAAATGAAAAAGGGTAGAAGAGAACCAGAAAGGTAGACAAAACCTTTAGTTATGAGCATTTTTCTACATTATTTTATATAAAGTAAGAATTTTGTTGTGCCAGCCTTTTTTAAAAGTAAAAAATTTTTGGGAAAAATTACTGCAAAAACGTATAATTTGGTTTAATTGCTTAGGGATGTAAATCGTTTGAATAATTTGTCATTGTCTAAATGAACGTGTATCTCTTAATTGGACATTTGCATTTTGTACTTCTGTGTTTATATATTAAACCGGGATAGAAGTAGACAGTTTGGATAAAGTATGACGCGAAGTAATAATGCTCTCTCTAAAGAGAGTGTTTGTTTCTTTAAATATTATGACTGTAGTACAAATAACGCTAAAACTTGATCAAGTGGAAATTGTCTTTATCAAAACTTTTTGTTTTTCCTTTGAAGTACAATCGATAATTTGGGACCTTATATATAAGCTCTTAATTTTGTA
>SEYY01018579.1:95000-110000 GCA_009176605.1 Armadillidium nasatum | reverse complement strand
GTCAGTGTTGACTGTACAATAAGATTTGTGAAATAATACTATAGTTAATCGTAGCTCGTTGCTTCTTTTATACTCGCATGTGTTTCATCGTCATTTTAGTAGAAGTCTTTCTCTGAATAATTAGCCCTTGGGAAACCCTCGTGACGTCAGAGAAGGAATTAAATTCCTTTGAAAATTTCGGGATATTCTTGTGGTAAATACACAAGGAATTCCCCTCGTTTTAACATTCAGTTATTATATATATATAATATATATATATATATATATATATATATATATATATATATATATATATATATATATATATATATATATATATATATATATATATATATATATATATATATATATATACTCAGTCAAGATGGGCGTCCTTTTGCTACATTGTGACAGGTTTATTTGAGGCACTTGGAATTGCATGTAACCCCTGCGAGTGGCGACTCTTCACTGATAGCTCATCGAAGAGTCTCAAAGCTGGACTACATCATAACGGGAACATGTATCTATCTCTTCCCTTGACTTGCTCGGTGCAGCTCGAAGAGAATTACAGCAGCGTGAAGCTATTGCTAAGTGCCTTGAAATATGAAGAACACAATTGGGAGGTTATCGGAGATTTCAAAATGGTGTCCTTCCTTATGGGTCTCCAAGGCAGCTTTTCCAAGTTTCCATGTTATATTTGTTTCTAGGACAGCAGGGTATCCGGCGGAACAATACGAAAGACGGGATTGCCCACAGCAGACCGAGTTCAGTCTAGGGAGAAACATTGTCATATGGGAGCCTCTGTTGGACCCCCATAAAATATTGTTTCCTCCTCTACACATAAAATTAGGCCTCATGAAACAGTTTGTCGCAACTCTAGGTAACGGAGTCTTCAGCCTTCATCTACCTGCAAGGCTTCTTCCCTAAGCTGCCTGAGGCAAAGGTCAAAGCCGGTGTCTTCGTCGGACCGCAAATAAAAAAGATCATAGAGCGTAAGGAACTCCCAAAGAAGCTCACTAGGGCAGAAAAAGCAGCGTGGAACAGCTCTGTTGCATTGGTTCGTGACTTCCTTGGGAATCACAAGGCCGAAAACTAAGAGGAGCTTGTTGAGACCTTGGTCAAGAACTTCGGCAAAATGGATTGCAGGATGTCCCTCAAAGTACATATCCTTGATGCTCATCTTGCTAAATTTAAGGAGAACATGGGATCGTACTCAGAGGAGCAAGACGAGTGATTTCACCAAGATATTTTGGACTTTGAAGGCCGCCACAGGATCATATATAACGAAAACATGATGGGTGACTATGTTTGGGGGTTGATTCGTGAAAGCAACTTACTGTATAAACCTAAATCCCGAAAAACCACTCGCTTCTAAATATTTTGTGGCCTCTGCCATATAAACTAATTATAAATAAATGCTACTTTTGAGTTATAAGTGTTTTTTTTCTATTTTGTGTAACCGAGAATGATTATATTCACCAATTTATATTGGAATTGGTAAATTTGGGAAATATCATTATCCTGATCACAAAATCAAAGTTTGGAGGAAATATTAGCCATTTTTCGTGCCTTCAAGGTATAAGAAAATAGGAAATTACAGTTGTTCTCCAAAGACAAAAAATGTGTTACGTAGTGTAATTGCATTGAACTTAAAGGTTTCAAACACTAACAAGTCATCTTTCACAAGTGAAATCTGCTTTTGCTGCTTTCATCTTCTTCCGAACTTTAAACATCTCATTTATAGTTTCTTATGAAACTTCTAAAATATAATAAACATTCTGACTCCTTTTAATCAGGCTCGTACTGGCACTTTGTTAAAAATTTCAATTCTAACTTTGCTTCTTCCTCTTTACCTCCTCTTGTTCATCTTTTAAAGTTGAACTCTCTTCGCTCAGACCTCGCTTCTAATTCCACTTTAAATGATTCCGATGCTGTAACTTTCTTTATCTCGTTCTGCTTCATTCATATATAATTATGTAATTTCTTCTCTCTTTGAGATTAATACTATCAAAGCTTAAGTCCCTGATGGTATCTTTCTTCTGTTTCTCTAAATGTGTGCTTCCGAGCTTGCACTCAGCCTTGTTAAACTTAGACCGTCTTTAACTGCTGAAAGTTTTTGCTCATTCAACCTGGCGTTGTATCTTAATTCTTTTAATATTATTTCAGTATGACTTCCGTAAGTAACATTTTCCTTTCCCTTCTTCATGACTCTCGATCCTTTGTTCTTTGCCATTATGATGACTTTTTTATCATTGCTCTGAAAACATCAAAAGCTTTCGATAAAGTCTGGCTAAAAATGTTGAATCTTAAACTTTTCTCTTTCGGTATATATCCTCCTTTCTGCATTCTCTCTCTGATTTAATTTCTGAACTTTGTAGCAGCTGTTCTAGACGGCATTACTTCATCGTTTCAACCTATCAATGGTATTCATTAAGCTCCTGTTCACCCTTTCTACTTTTTATGCACTAAAAACCTTTTATTCGTCCACTTTTAAAGGCATCGTAAGCAACTTCAAATGACTACCTCTAGGAGGGCGACCTTGGAATAACTGACCATTGATCTTTCCCGTATTTCTAATTATGACAAAAGAAACATATTTGCTCTCATTGCCTCTAAACCTAAGTTTCTTCTGTGTACTCAACATAATCTTTCATACAACAAAAAATTTCTTTCGAAAATACAGCATTCATAGCTTCTTCTCTCCTTAAGGTTCTTGGTATTTACTTTATCGTGATCGAACTCGGAAAGATCATATGGTTTCTTCCACTAATAAGGTTCTAAGCGGTTAGGTGTTCAAACGTGTCTTCAGGAACATTGTTAGGTTATGGTTTGAATTTAAACCCAACAGGAATAAAGTTAAAGAAAATATATATAAACTTATTACTCACTTTTGAGATGGTCCGTTTAAGTTAATTTGATTGTGCCAGTCCTCTTCAGATGGGCGGCGTTGAATTTAGTGAACGCTAATCCGTCTTTATCGAACGAAGATACTCAGATTCTTTGCAAGGTCAACGGGGAATCACTAGAAGGAACAACTAACAGCAATATTATGATAAATACAAAGAACAAAAATTGGAGGGCCAAGGAAAAATAATTAAAACGAATCCTTTAATAATTAGTTGACTCACGACGTTATATTGGTAATGAGTTTTTTTTCCAATAGTTGAAATATACAAACCTCACCAATTGTCGAAGTATGAACAAAAATAAGGAACTATAAACGAAGAAACAATGAAGATTCGGGCGTTTGGTCGAAATGAAACTTACGGGAATATGTGTCCCTTAATGACTATTTGTCAAACTAAGGAACCACCCGCCGTCACTTTATAAATGAGGAAACGATCAGTTGACTAAGTTTTCTCTTTTGCTGATAAATTTGGAACCGGTTGTGAAGTGGTTCCAACAATTTACGGCTCCAGGTTTAGAATTATTGACAAAATTGGTAGGTCCCGGTTTAGAAGTATGGACCAATTTGTGGGTCCCGGTTTAGAACTATTGACCATTTTGTAGGTCCCGGTTTAGAACTGGAATTTTGAAAATTTACTTATAGAATACTTATTTATTATTAAACTATTTACGAGTTAACCGGTAAATTTTTACTTACGTGTTGACCAATTTGTAGGTGGTTTCAACACTTTAGAGGTAGTCAAATAATACTGTTTAGTGTTTATAAATTTTGTAAAATTATTTTATTACTTACTAAGTATAAAGTTAATTTTATCCTAAAGAAGAAAAAAAACAAAAGTTAATAACAAGAAACTATAAAAAAATTTATGTTTTTATCTTTAATCGTCCGTAGACACATTCCATTATCTGCTTTTTCTTGTGGCGAACATCTACTTCTTTCTTCCCCAATTACTATAAGGAAGAGAAGAATTATAAAGTTAATTAGTATGAGAACATGCTCACAACATCTTTAAGTCATCCTAATTACACTCTTCGTATAGAGGATTCGTTCGTCCTTGTAGTTGTATGCAGCATGCTTTATATATCTGGGGTGGTTCCACTCCTATAATTTTCCTTGAAAGGTATAGTCAAAAACTCAACTTTTCAGCTCTTACTTACTCTCTCCAATCCCTTCCTGTCCATCGAAACATTACACACTTCTCCGTATACTACAGATATAAAAACGGACATTGCTCTTCTGAATTATGTGGTAGCAATATATATATATATATATATATATATATATATATATATATATATATATATATATATATATATATATATATATATATATATATATATATATATATATATATATATATATATCGTGCAACTCATCTTTCTGCACAATGGCATCCTTTCTTTGTACATCTCGCTGCGCTCATGTTAAAATTCAACGCTCTTCGTTCTGTTTTCCTCATCTCGTTTGACTTATACGTATTCAAACCCCGTGTAATCGGGCCGTGTCGGCATTTAATCTGGATTTGGAGATGATTTTCCCCAACTCTTGGGAATTGAGAAAAATATACGAAAGGTAATATATATATATATATATATATATATATATATATATATATATATATATATATATATATATATATATATATATATATATATATATATATATATATATATATATATATATATATATATATATATATATATATATATTGTTGGTAAACCCAGTGATCTTGGATAAAAATATGTTAATGCCTTTAAGAGTAATATGATACAACAGTGAAACTGAGATTTTCCTAATAAACGCTTAGAATACATTCTCTCTCTCTCTCTCTCTCTCTCTCTCTCTGTCTCCTATATATATATATATATATATATATATATATATATATATATATATATATATATATATATATATATATATATATTATATATATATATATATATATATATATATATATATATATATATATATATATATATATATATATATATATATATATATATATATATATATATATATATATATATATATATATATATATATATATATATATATATATATATATATATATATATATATATATATTATGTAACCTTTCCCATAATCGTAAGGTGGTGTCTACCGTAAACCACAATCATTCCTAACACTCATAAACTTGTCACTCTTTTCCACTCACTTCTACCCTCCGTCAACCGCACACCCAACTCCCAGCTCAGCCCTCTCTCCCTCAATAACTCTTTAATCACGCTCATCCAACCTCCCTTCGGTCTCCCCCCTACCTCTCATACCCACCTTTTTTGTCAATCTCTCTTTCATTCATCCTACAAACATGTAAAAACCACCTCAGCATGCTCTATTCAGCTCTCCCAATCAAACTCCTTCTCCAACTACACATCTCTCTTATTCTAACATTCCTGACTCTCTCCCTTCTACATATACCACACACCACTCTCAGACCTTTCGTTTTGAAAACCTCAAACTTTTTTTTTCCTCGCATTCAGCCTCCAAACCTCGCTACCATATATAACCACCGGTACACAGCAACCCTCGAACATTTTCAACTTCACATCTCTGGATAACCTTCATCTGTTCCAAATATCCCTCAAACCCCTCCCAGCACTTTCTCCCCTTCTCTTATTCTATGCCCTACTTCATCGTTCACACTACCATGTCTCCCCAAGAATTTACCCCCAGGTATTTAAATGAGTTAACCCACTCAATCTCTCCCTCCCTTCTTTAATTGGCATTTTATTACTCCCATATATATATATATATATATATATATATATATATATATATATATATATATATATATATATATATATATATATATATATATATATATATATATATATATATATATATATATATATATCGTTCTCAGTGTGGTTTTAGGGCCTGTTAGTAGGAAAAGTACTGCTTTGCATCTTCCCCTCTCTTCCAGGATATAGTTTTCCATTAATTCTTACATTTGGTACACCCGATGTCTCTTCAAAGAATCCTCCGCTGAATCCCTCTACCTCATTCGAAGTCTTTCGTCTTTTTAATTTCCTGCCTCCACTCCCATCTTCTCTTAATCACACTTTTCTCTTGCATTTTTTCAAGTTTCCCCACTATCTCAATCTGTTTGCATCTATTTTTCTTTTGATAAGTTTCACTCTTATTTCTTCCTGATTTTTTATTTTTACCTCTATCTTTAAAGGTCTTCTCAACTATATTCACAAATAAATTCTTCTCCGCCTTTTGTATAATACTTTTCTTTTCAGCTTCTATAGTCCAAGTCTACGCCATGTTCAACAATTTAGTTGTTAGCACATCTTCGAAGACTACCATCACGTTTATTCCCCTCTGTCTGTCCCTTATCATGGGGTACACTTGTACTCCATTCTGTTCAATTTTTGTAATCTCTTATACATTTATTTCTTCCTCCTCATGGGAATATACACAGGTTTATTTTTCCTCATTCTTAACTTCTACCTTCAACTATACTCCCTCTTTCTTGCTCGCTATCAAAAAAACTTTGTCTTGTCCAATAGTATGTTTGGTTCCTCTTGTTTCAGTTGTGTTATATTCTTATTCTAACACGCCATATCATCTGCCAACTCCATAATGTTCCAAACAAATTTCTTCAGCTCTTCCCTCACTTTCTTATTTCAGTGTCTGGTATGCTACATATAAGTAAATATACACTTCCTTACTTTACTCAAGCCCTTACTTAGAACCATTCTTTATTTTCGTAGCCCGTTTTATTACTCTTGTCATTATTTTACATGCTTTTCAATTGCCATCCCAAAATCTCTTTCCTGGATTCTCAAAAGTTCTATTAATAGGCACCGAATTTAAAGCTATCGTGGTACCTAGAAAGAAACTCTCTCTCTCTCTCTCAATATATATATATATATATATATATATATATATATATATATATATATATATATATATATATATATATATATATATATATATATATATATATATATATATATATATATATATATATATATATATATATATCCAAGAACTAGTGAAACTATCTAAATTGTTTATTATAATGAAGATGTACTTCAGGTTCCAAAGAATAACATAATTTGTCATGTGATTTGTTTTTCTTCTTGTCACGAATAGTTCAGTTAATTAAGATTATTTTATTATTTACGTGATAGTCCAAATAATCTTCCTCTGTAACAACACACAACATCTCTTTTTCATTCAATGTAGAAGGTCTTAGATGGACCATTATTTCTCAGCTATTGAATGTGTTCTTTACAGTCTAAATAGTGGAAATATATAGTGAAATTAGAATATATGCTTAGTCTCAATTTTTAGATTAAATTTCAAATCTTTTAAACTAAGTGTTATATATTGCATCTACTTGAAAAGTGAGCGTTGGTTATATATTATATATATATATATATATATATATATATATATATATATATATATATATATATATATATATATATATATATATATATATATATATATATATATATATATATATATATATATATATATATATATATATATATATATATATATATATATATATATATATATATATATTATATATATATATATATATATATATATATATATATATATATATATATATATATATGGAACATTTTATTAGAACCGCAGGACTCTATTTAAATAAATAAATAAAAAAAAAAAACGAAAGAAAAGTAAAACATCTCTTCGTTTTTCCCCTTCCCCCAAAAAGGGTTTTTCATATTTGGATCAAAGGGGAAACTAAATCCAAGTTCAAAGCTTTCTTTGATCAAAATAAAAATGCAAATGACTTTTACTCGAACGGATTTTCCATTCTTGAACGAGGCCCAAGGCACAAAACTACTGTATTAACACTCACGAGTAAACACACGTGTCCGTATATTATACTTTCCATCCTTTTAGGCACGAATCCTAGTCATCTTATTTATATATATATATATATATATATATATATATATATATATATATATATATATATATATATATATATATATATATATATATATATATATATATATATATATATATATATATATATATATATATATATATATATATATATATATATATATATATATATATATATATATTTTAGGGATGGAGCGATACCAAAATTTTTTTACCGATACCGATACCGATACCGATACCTAAAAATTACCGATACCGATACCGATACCGGTATCGGTATAAAAATAAAATATGCCGATATACTACCGATACCGATACCGATACTTTACTCTTATCCAAAAAATTTTGCCGATACCGATACGATACTGAAAAGGCCGATACCGATACGGTATCGGAAAATATGCCGATACTTGCCGATACCGATACCGATACCGATACTTCACTCCATCCCTTATATATATATATATATATATATATATATATATTATATATATATATATATATATATATATATATATATATATATATATATATATATATATATATATATATATATATATATATATATATATATATATATATATATATATATATATATATATATATATATATATATATATATATATATATATATATATATATATATATATATATATATATATATATATATATATATATATATATATATATATATATATATATATATATATATATACCATTTATTGGAGGAATGTAAGATGAGCTCTTCTTAAATTTTTCCTTCAACTTTTAGTACGATTGTTCACTGCCAAATTTTTTTCTCTGATTCTTAATTTCTTTGTGGAGATCACGTGACATTCTTCAACCAAAAAATGTCTTTCAAAAAAAAGAAGTTTTTCGTAATTTTAAAACTTTGAATTCTCTTGCGTCACATTATCATTTGAAAATATATTCTATATTACGTAAAAAAGCACAAACACATCCATATACATACACAAACGTTCAGTAGATTGTTACTTTGATTAACCTTTAATATTGGCTGAATTTTTATTTTAAGTCAATGCATTCTTGCATATAATTTTGCATTACGGAATCGATATAGTAACATCATGTTATTTTTGATGCCAAAATCTGATCTGGTTGAGTCATCCTCGTAATGTTGGAATTGGGTCACTCTTTTATGCCTCTATTGTGTTCCGACGTTGCATATGAGTGAGGATTTTTTTTTTTTTTTTTTTTTTTTTTTTTTTTTTTGTTTATAGATAGGCCCCACCGATATGTCATCAAGTAATTATAATTTTTAAGTAACGATGGAAAAAGTGAAAAAAAGAGTATTGGATTAGAAAAATGTTTGAATGCATAATTTAATAATTAATATATGATAATTAACTTTTTAATACTTTTTATGCCAAGTTAACTAAACTTATTTGTTTAAGAATACATTAAAATTAAGTTATAAAATTAGTTCAATTGAATTGAAAAATAACTTTTAAACCTCACCTGAAATGCTGTTTATAGAATATTTGTTTTATAATCTGCCTTTAAATGTTCGTTGCTGCAATGTAAGCAATTATGTGGCACAGTGCCACTCACTTCCTCATGCAGAGATACTGAAATTCTCCTTTCTATCCATTAGGAAGTTTGGATAAGGGCTCGAAGATTATGAGAGCACTGAGGTGCTCAAGGAATGTCACGATGTACGCCTAACTGGAGTCGTCTCTTCTGCAGATCTTCGTTGTAGTAATGATCAAATGAATGAATATCTTCCTTAATACTAATTAAAAACTCTATAAATGAAGAATTTCACCTTTCTGAATCGTTTTAAAATGACAAGACAAAAACGATTTTTTCAAAATTTTCCCTATTTAAAAATTGTTTTTATCAGCACCATCATCCAGAATGATTATTATATATATATATATATATATATATATATATATATATATATATATATATATATATATATATATATATATATATATATATATATATATATATATATATATATATATATATATATATATATATATATGGTTAAATAATGAAACTTTCAAAGAGAATATTGTTTGAATTTTCTTTAAATAAAAAGTAATCATGAATAAATAAGAAATTGTTTTATGAATGGAGTGAATGAGAGAGAGAACGATTGGTGAGGAGAGAGAGTGAATGTTTGGGTTGATGTTGAAGGGCCTCACAAAACTTCAGAGAGTAGAACTAAATCTTAAATAATTTTTTAAAAATTAATAAAATAATAAAATAAAAAATTTCTTTAGTCCTGCTTTAAATAAAAAATAAAACCTTTAATTATTATACTCGTCAACGCATTTTTCATTTTACTATGAAAGAAAAACTTTTCTTTCTTTCTTTCTTTCTTTTGCGAGTTTGAAAATCGTCATATTTTTATTTATTTATTTTTTAAAACCAAAACTTTGTTTCACGTTCATGGGATTGTTTTGTGTTTTAAAAAATATTTTTACTTTCTTTTTTTTCTGACGGATATTTAAAATAGGAATATATATATATATATATATATATATATATATATATATATATATATATATATATATATATATATATATATATATATATATATATATATATATATATATATATATATATATATATATATATATATATATATATATATATATATATCCTTCTAGGGTGAGTAAACGACCACCGTGCCTAAACCTGGGTACAGAGGTTGGCACCAACTACAATCTCCTTTTGAATTTCTGGTACCCATCTGATAAGTCTTAGATTTTTTTCTCTAATAAACTTAAAACATGATACCGTTGTCACTACCTTTACAAGTAGTCTCTCCATTTGTTCAGGTGAACAAACGAACTTGATTTGAGAGTCTTCATTTTACTCATCACTGCACCTCCTCATCTTTCACACCCATCTCATCTCATGCTCCAACGTATGGTTTTTATCTCTTATATTTTTTCTTCCAGTTATATGAGACAATAACGTCAGTTAGTATATATATATATATATATATATATATATATATATATATATATATATATATATATATATATATATATATATATATATATATATATATATATATATATATATATATATATATATATATATAATTTTAACATTGCAATAACCGCAATAAATAAGTTAGAAAACAAAAAACAATAACGAGAAAATAAAGAAGGCTTTCCTCCTCCGGGGTCGAACCACCGCATGTTGCGACTGAAAGAAACAAAAGCTCGACACTCAACGGCAAAGCGCTGTGCTTTTGTTGTCCTCAGTTGCAACATTTGGGTTCGACCCTGGAGGATGAAATTCTTTCTCTTCCCTTACGTGTTCTATATTTTCATATATATATATATATATATATATATATATATATATATATATATATATATATATATATATATATATATATATATATATATATATATATATTATATATATATATATATATATATATATATATATATATATATATATATATATATATATATATATATATATATATATATATATATATATATATATATATATATATATATATATATATATATATATATATATATATATTACGATATCTTGCCTATTACATGTTACTCTACTTATTTACCAGTTGATTTGTAATAACTCTACAAAATACCGACCTGTTCATTATCTATTAAATCACTGATGAAGTGTCCTTTGTTTGTATATAAGTGTTTAGCTCTTTACATAATTTATAGTGAATATGTTTACAATTAGAGACATGTCTTTCTCTGTATAAGCACGAGGCATTGAGCTTCAACTCCAAATAGAATATTGATAGTTGATTCCTAATCTTCTTCCTATTCTTTGCTTATTACTGCAATATTTTTTTCTATATGCTTCTTAAGACAGTTTTTCTTAATTCCAAACTTTGAACAGTTTTGATTTAATTAATAACTTTTCAAATCATTGATATTTCTCTGATTTTTCCTTACTCCTTAGTAAATATTTTGTTCAAACCTCTTGTTGTGTTTTGCATGTTTAAGATTTCTTTTCTCATTCTTTTATTTGTATACATTTCTTTTATAGCACTGGTTTTATCTTTCAATTTCAAATCTCGTTTAAGTTATAAAGTAGCATTTATCGTGTAATTTAGTAGATAGTCTTGCTGCCTCTTATGATGGATATGGTGCTTTCTTCTCCCGCTCCATTCTTATTTACTCAACCTACTTTTTCTTTTTCCTTTTACTTCTATGAATTCACTCAGTTCTGTGTAACCTTCTTGTAAAGTCACTCTATTGCCTTCCTCTTTCTAGACAATTATATTATGAAAATATAATGAATTTTTAAAATAATTTTTATGGCGTATAGTTATTTCCTTGTACTCCCACCCACACTCCCAAGTAAATTTATATTCATGTTAGTGCCACCAGTCTATGACTTTGAAGCTGTATGTCTTTTTTTTTTTTAAAAAGGTTTCAGTTGTTTCAATATTATTTTCATTCTTTCTAGAGACTGTTTCATTATTTGATTTTTTTTTTAAATAGTTTTCTATTTTGTGCGATTCCTCTATGCTTAGATAATTATAGTACCCTCTCTATTTAATAATCTTTTATTTTTATAATTTTAATTACGATTTTTCCTGCATTTGTTTTAATTCTATATTTAATTGTTCAAAAGTTCATTGTCAAACCCAAATTTCATTCAATATCATCAACTGTAAAGGTTTTCATCGCCTTAAATTACATTTCGCTACTTTTCTGTTTTGTTAGCAACAACTTTAGAATATTCATATGAAACAGATCAAGAATTCTACACAATTTTACGTAGTTTTCTATAAATTTATTTTGTAGTTTCTATCAGCTCAGCTCTTTCGATATCTATATATATATATATATATATATATATATATATATATATATATATATATATATATATATATATATATATATATATATATATATATATATATATATATATATATATATATATATATATATATATATATATATATATATATATTTGTAAATAAAGTCAATCAAATTTAGCGGTTAAATTCTATATTTTGCTGCTTCATTTTAGTGTGTGTGTATGTGTGTGTGTGTGTGTGTGTTTTGCGCAAGTATTTGTCTCGGCTTCTTTCTCTCGTCTCTAATGAAAGCAATAAAAACCTATTTTTTTCCATTAAATATTTTATGTTCATAATAAAATACCTTTATTAGGCAGATTATTTGCATAATTCTTTAATACTTTAAATTTTTATATATACAGTATTATATATATATATATATATATATATATATATATATATATATATATATATATATATATATATATATATATATATATATATATATATATATATATATATATATATATATATATATATATATATATATATATATATATATATATATATAGAGCCGTATGTTTGTGATGTTTGTGTATCGTACCAAAAAGTTATGCGAGGACACTGGTGATGTCAAAGATCACTTTAGATTTGGTAGGCTTCATTCTGTTCGGACACATCAGCCTGTCAGATCTGCAAACGAACGAATTGAACGAAATCTTCTTCGTAAACAAAAATTTATTTCACGTGAAATTTGACACCTAAGAATTTATTGTTCGCTCATCGTCAGAGAGGACTTAAGTTTAAGGGGCTTACAAAAGGTGTAACGAACATTTAATCACGATTGCCCTAAAGAAAGGTAGTAAAGAAATGTTTGTGGATGAGTTCACGCATGATTGGCATCGAAAAATTCTTTTTACAAACAAATAATCTTTACAGTAAAGAAAGTTTTAACATAGAAAATGATAGGGTGTATGTTAGGTCAACTTGGAATACAGGATAACTCGTACCACGAGTCCGAAGAGATCATCATCTAACTTCTGTGATGATTTGGTGGGGAGTGAGTTATGATGTTTTGACAGACATTCAATTTATGAAATAGGTGTTAAAACATCTGTAGCTGTGTACCAACAGACTTTTCAAAACGATTCAACACCGGTACATAAGTCAAGATCTACTCAAACTTGAATCAGAGACAGTTTTCCCTATTTTCTGACGGTTGACAGTTGACCGTCTAGCAGCTTTTATCTTAATCCTTTGGATTACAAATTATGGGCAGTTTTTGAGCATTTGGTCTGTTCAACACGACACCCAAATATTGGTTCTTTAAATCGAGCCCCGACGGGTGCGATGAACAAATCTCCGATGGAAAGGTGTGTACTTCAATAAACGACGGGCCCAACAGACCTAAGGCTTGTGTTAAAGTGAAGGTAGTTTGCATAAATGTTATATTTTTTCCATTTAATTATATGGTGTTGAAATTAAATTGAATTGCCTAGTTTTATTTGGCACAACTATTTGTGTATAACAGTATTAGATCATGAGAACAAGAAAATCTTAGGTTTGTGTTGTTTATTTTAGAATATGTTGTAATTTGCGTGGAATATATATATATATATATATATATATATATATATATATATATATAGATATATATATATATATATATATATATATATATATATATATATATATATATATATATATATATATATATATATATATATATATATATATATATACAGAGAGAGAGAGAGAGAGTATATTCATATATAATATATGAGAACATAGATAAAGGAACTGAGTTTTTGAGGCACTGACAACAACCAAGTTTTTCTCTGCTCTAATTAGAAATTCGTTGAAAATAGGAGGTTAGTTACCTCAATTCGAACTTATTAGCCTCAGTTATTGACAGGTCCTTAGGCAAGGAAGTAATAGAGAGAAGTAGGAAAAAGATGGGTATAGGAAAGAAACTTGAGGAACACCAATGTTGATGTATTTAAAAGATGTACGATGACCTTCTGAACAATTGCTATAGAACGACCGGAAAGGAAATCGCAGTAAGGATGACTGAGCGAAGGATAAATACCGAAAGAGGAAAGTTTAGAAATCAGAACTTTGTGTAAATTTAGAAGTAAACATTTTAACCGCAGATGGAATTCCATCAGAATTACATGCATTATATGCTCAGAGATAGCAATTCATTTAGGCTTAAATGAATTGGAGGGATATGGAAAATTAGAAATAGTTCTGAAATTGCCTAATGCGGAATTAAAGGCATAGATTTGGACGAAGAATTAAGTTTTAGCAGAAGGTAAAGACAGTGGGGTTGTCCTCTGAAGAAACAAGATGAAGGAAAGATCAAGAAGCAATGTTGCATTTGATATTTGCCAAGTGCAGGAAAGAGCGT
>SEYY01018579.1:85000-87500 GCA_009176605.1 Armadillidium nasatum | reverse complement strand
GGCTTTCAGCCTTTAGCCATAGAATGTTTATATATATATATATATATATATATATATATATATATATATATATATATATATATATATATATATATATATATATATATATATATATATATATATATATATAATGTGTGTGTGAGTGAGTATATGTATGTGTGTGTTTGTAATTTTTTGGACCCTCTGGAAGGACAAAATTTGGAGACTCTACTAACTTAACTAGGGTTG
Organism: Armadillidium nasatum; assembly: GCA_009176605.1. Lineage (NCBI taxonomy): Eukaryota > Metazoa > Arthropoda > Malacostraca > Isopoda > Armadillidiidae > Armadillidium > Armadillidium nasatum. Next base: position 87,272 of record SEYY01018579.1, on the reverse strand, counting down.
GGAGGAAAATCCCAAACAGGATAGAATCCATTCAAAGGCCGAAATATCCCGACACACTAATCAAAGGAAGTGTGGAAAATAGGTAAAAGGAGTGTGTTCTAGACTTTATAAGTGGAGGAAATGTAAGAAAGTGTACAGTAGTTAAGTCTGGGTCTGAGAGCGGACAGAGATAAGATGAGTATGTGTTGAATGACGAGTCATACAAGTTCTTCTTTCTTAAAATAGGAAGTATACCACACTCTATATACTATAAGTGTATTCAGAAAGTAATTGTGTTTTTTCACCACTGTGAAATAGGAATTCAACCAATGACGTCAGAACCAAGGTCGAATGGACGGAAACTGTCTAGAAATAGTATACTATCTCATCTATCCGGCTGTGTGTCATTCATAGTTATGTAGGTAATTTATGAAGTGTATCAGAATGCAGTGAGAGCTCGTATATGTCAGCTGTAGTTTAAAATGTTTAAAGATGTGATTGTGACATATCCGACAAGCCTCGCTTCGGAAGTTCTTTTCCTCTCCTCCATAGGGTTAATTGCTTACATATAAATATGATTGATACACAGCCGGATAGAAGAGTTCGTATACTATTTCTAGACAATACCCGCCCATTTGACCTTAGTTCTAACTTCGTTTGTTGAATTCCTATTACACAGTGGTGAAAAAAACGCAATTACTTTCCGAACATCCTGATATATATATATATATATATATATATATATATATATATATATATATATATATATATATATATATATATATATATATATATATATATATATATATATATATATAATATATATGGACATTGCTTCCCAAGCGAAACCACGAAACCCTGGCAGCTTCACTGTTTGTACCCCATTTGGGATAAAAATTAATTTTGGTTCATCAAAGAGCTAATACACTGTTTCGATTTTTTATTTTAAATTTTAATATTTAAACCAATTATATGCACGACCTATATATATATATATATATATATATATATATATATATATATATATATATATATATATATATATATATATATATATATATATATATATATATATATATATATATATATGCAATTGGAATATGGCCGTTTACTGCCATAATTTAAAAGGAGTTGCGATTCTCGAAAGATTATAAGAAACGCTTATTGAGAACTGTTCTCTTAATCAATTCTCCCTCTTACTAACATTTTCTTAAATCTCTTTCTGTTGTATCATTCTTCTTGCGCTTTGATAAATACAATAAATATTGAGTTTCTTCTTAACTCTGTCGTCAGTAGTCACAACGGGATTTTGATTTGCAAAGCAAATCACTCCGCTCAAATTGACCTCACGCTCTTTCCTGACACCATTTTGGGGGGTTCAACCCATTGAAATTGACCTCAAGTCTGGGGAAGGGGCCCACGTGGGGGCCCCGTGAACCCCCCAGAAATGGTATCAGGAAGTTGCCTGAGTTTGCAAAATCGCTGCGTTCACCTCACTCTTTTTCCTGACCATTTTCTTTGCGGTTCAGTGCTGCTGGAATTGGATCGAATCTGGGGTCCGGGGTCCTTGAACCGACAAAGAAAATGTCAGGAAGGTCCCTGAGAATGCAGGATTGCACGCAAATGCAGAAAAGACCGTTAGGGACAGGTTGCCTGATTTTTGTCGTCACATACCTAATTCTTGAAAAGAGTTTGTGTGATCTGTTATTCTAGACAGTCTCATACTTTCTCTGTGCCAGATGCAACTACTATACTTATATTTACATGCATTCTAATGGTAATGTCGGGAAGACTCCTCTATCTATATATAAATATTTTTCATGGTTCCTTTGAATCGCACAATTTCATTCACATTCATCATGTATTGGGGCATGTCGTTCTTTGACTTGAATATGGAGATTATCGCCTCTTTAGGTCTTTGACCTGCTACCACCAGAGATGACAACTATATATATATATATATATATATATATATATATATATATATATATATATATATATATATATATATATATATATATATATATATATATATATATATATATATATATATATATATATATATATATATATTGCGGAAGAAAGTAAATAATTAAGTTGCAAACTGAAAATTAAATAGAATTTCACTTACTTTAATACATGGCAATGATTGTTCAAATAATTACTGTTTTTGAAATAGAAGAAATATGCTAATTAAGCATTTAATGTTTCGTTCCCTGAATTTATGTTTGTAATAAACGCAGGCTTTAATTGTATCTCGAAATCTTCTTTAAATTTTAAGATTCTCTCTCTC
>SEYY01018579.1:50000-82500 GCA_009176605.1 Armadillidium nasatum | reverse complement strand
AGTATATATATATATATATATATATATATATATATATATATATATATATATATATATATATATATATATATATATATATATATATATATATATATATATATATATATATATATATATATATATATATACACACTTTTCCTCTGAAGTCGAACTTTAAATTGTACGTCTCATTTTTGAGACATCTTAAAAAAATTGAAACGTTTCAATATATCATAAAGATGAGATAATAATTATTTCTAAATTCGATTAAATTTGTTTTTGGAGCTCAGCAAAATCTTTGATTAATAAATCGAAATTTCAAAATAGAATTTTAATTTAATTATCCAAAAGGAAAATTTTTCCTCAGTTGCTTTACCAGTTTGATCTTCTAATAAATCTTCAAACATAATTATAAATATATTCATTGTTAAAAAGAAACCGTGTATCTTTTACAGCAGAAAGTAATGAATAGTGATCATTACCCAGTTGTGATTTTGTTCATTTCACTAATTTAAAATCAAAATTTTTTAAAATCAATTCTAACCTTTTTACTAAAAGATGGAAATTTCATTAAATTAAAATAATACATTTAATTAAATTATAAATTTTGGAATTTATCATTCTCTCTATCAACTTTTAATGGATTTGTCTTTTCTTTTCCCTCTTAGTGAACCATATGTTTGTTGCTCTAACGGCATATATATATATATATATATATATATATATATATATATATATATATATATATATATATATATATATATATATATATATATATATATATATATATATATATATATATATATATATATAAGTTGGGCCGATACTAATGACATTTGACATTATTTAATTTGTTCCCAATAAATCCCCATATAATCGAGAGTAAACAATCGAATGAAATGTCGATTTTATAAAAGTAAAATGAATATAAAATAATCAAAAAGGTTTACCTGAATTAATTGATAATAAAATTTGCTCCAAATATCACCAGATGATTGGATAATGAATTCAAAATAACTATAGAATCTAAATAAAGACTTACAAAATGACAGCTGTGAATACCACCCCTAACAATGATGTATAAAATGGCTTTTTGATTCGACTTTAATACAGCCAAATAAACTGACAAAATGAATTTAGAACAAATATAATAACCAAACAGTTTAACCATTGACATCTAAAGAACCATAAAGGTGGATTATACGCAATTGAGAATATATTACAGAAGAAGAAGATTGCACTATTGTTACGATTCAGCTTAAATAGAGCGAAATGGTAAATTAAGTTTCTTACACCAAAGATTGAACGATTCTCTGTCCGTCTGTTTATGTAAATAAATTAAGGTCGTGCATTTTTTCAACATTTGGAGAGGAGCAAATCTGAATGCAGTAGTTGAGATTTTACAGTCACTAAATATATATATATATATATATATATATATATATATATATATATATATATATATATATATATATATATATATATATATATATATATATATATATATATATATATATATATATATATATATATATATATATATATATATATATATATATAATATATATATATATATATATATATATATATATATATATATATATATATATATATATATATATATAATAGAGGTGGACCATTTTTTACTATCGCGGATGCGGTTGCGGATATTCGGATATCCGCAGATGCGGATGCGGATGCGGATAGTTTAATTTTTTAGAGTTTTTTGCCATAGATTCTTGGAATTTTAAATATAATATCCAGAATCTATGTTACCAGGGTGTGGGAATGGACCCAACTCTTGAACACCCACCAAACCTCTTTCCCCAACCTCCACCCATTTGGAAAAAGGTTATATATATATATATATATATATATATATATATATATATATATATATATATATATATATATATATATATATATATATATATATATTATATATATATATATATATATATATATATATAATATAGCCAGTAATTCAGTATTACTTCACACTTCACAGTTTCACATACATTTGAAGTTAATAATTGGTAAGTTATTTTTTAGAAATAAAAGCTTTTTGGCTCTTTCAGGTGAAAGTTTGGTTCGCTTTTCGTCGTAAATGAGGCCTGCTCCACTGGAAAGACGCTCACTAGCAACACTAGTTGAAGGACATGCTAAATAAGTCCTTCCAGCTCAGCAAGAAAAGGAAACTTTTGCAATTATCTCTACACCAAACCAGTTGGTCTGCCTCCAAACGTGGGAGTTTAGATAATTTTCAATAATCGATATTGTATCCTTTGACACTTCTGACTGTGATTCTTCATTGCTGCTGGAAGCTAGAAGATCTTTCATTGATTGAGCAATGCTTGAGCTAACATATTTTGCTTCTTTTTGTATCTGAGAGCTTTTGCTTTTTCTTGAAAGGTCGTTATTTTAGCTGTTTCTATCATCTCATCGCATAAGCATCCTAATTGATTTTAACATTCTGAGAAACAAGTGGTTTAAAAAATTTTGTTTTGCACCTAGGATCTAAAAAGGTTGCAATTGTATAAGCATCATCATTTTCCAGGTTTTCAAATCTGTCGTTCATCTCCTTCATTAATTCAGTCATCCTTGAAACTCCTTAGACTTGATAACATTTGTTAACACAACTTTCAATGTTGAAACAAGTGGTATCACATATGACAAACATGATTCAGCTGAACTTATAATCTTTGTTAATTCTTCAAAAGGCTTAAGGATATTAATACAATTATTTAAAATGTCATTTTCGTCAGCTGTTAGAGGCTTTATTTTTGTGCTGCTTGAAGCATAAAGGCAAATGGCCTCATTAATTTCGCTCATCCTCTCAAGCATATGCAAACTACTATTCCAGCGTGTTTGAATATCTTGCATGACAGAAAGTGGACGAACATTTAATCTTGTTTGTATTTTCTTCAGCTCATTTTGGGCTACAACGGAGTGATTAAATGCGTAGTCATTTGGTTAACTACTATCTTAGTTTGGTGTGCAAAGTAATCTACATTTTTCACTCTTGCCAGAGAAAGTGCTTTTTTTATATTTGTGCCCGAATCCCTGACTACGCAGTGCACTTCATTTAATGAAATCTTCCATTTTGTCAGCATCTTTTCAAATACAGTTTCAAGATAGTCGCCTGTATGGCGCTCAGAAAGAGGTTCTGCATTCAATACAAAGTTTTGCCTTTGAAAGTTTTTATCGATTGCATGATACGTAATTTTTTACTATCCGCGCATGCGGATGCGGTTGCTGATATCCAATTGCGGATATCCGCGGATGCGAATATTGGGAAAATGATGCGGATATCCGCAGTTGCGGATGCGGATGCGGATATCCGGTCCACCTCTAATATATATATATATATATATATATATATATATATATATATATATATATATATATATATATATATATATATATATATATATATATATATATATATATATATATATATATATATATATATATATATATATATCCTCTGGTGGGCAAAGGCCAGAGGCCTACCAATTTCCACCAGAGTTGGGGAATAGTCGGAAATTAGGTCATTAATGGCCGACGTGACCCGATACACGGTGTTTAAAAGTGCAAATCAAAGGAAGTTGGGAAAACATACAAAGGGAGTTTGTTCCAGACTTTACCAGTAGAGTACATAAAAGATTGAGCATAGCGGTTCAGTATGGGGTTTAAGAGTTGAACAGAGAAAGGATGAGACTGTGTAGAAAGTCGGGTCCCGCGAGCCCTTCTCAGTGGAGGAGGTATGCGACATTAGAGTTTAGAAGAGCAGTGTCCGTTGTAATAGCGATAGTAGAGAGAGTAACGCATCAATTCGACGAGAAGAAAGAGATTGGAGAGAGTTAGTAAAAGCAAAAGAGTTTATAAAGCGAAAAGCCCTAGACTCCACTTTTTCGAGAAGTGCTGAATGTGTGGAACCACTCCAGATGTGTGAGGCGTACTCCGTACAGGGGCTAACAACACCCTAGTACAAGCAAGCAATTGGGATGACGTAAAAAAAATTACGAAGGCGACTTAGAAGACCCAACCTCTTAGAACCTTGTTTAGAAAGAGAAGTAATGTGATCTTTTCAAGAAAGATCACGAAAAAAGAAACACCGAGAATATTTAGGACAGATAAAGGTTTGAGATGAGCGTTTTCGAAGAAGATGTCATAGTTGTGTGGAAGATTGTGTCGAGTAGAAAGATGGGGGAATTGAGTTTTTGAGACATTGAAAACGACCATGTTTTCTCTGCCCCAATTTGAAATACGAAAAAGATCAGAGGTCAGTTATTCTAAGGCCATCTTTCTTGCATCAATTAACTTCAAATTGAAAGGAGTAATAAAGGGTGGAATCATCGGGACAGGAGTAGAAAGGAGACGAAGTAATAGAACGTCATTGATGAAAATTAGAAAAAGAGTTGGGGATAGGACAGTTCCTTGAGGAACACCACTGTTTATAGATTTAAAGAAAGAACTGTGGCCGTCAACGACAGCTGCTATAGAACGACCGGAAAGGAAATTAGAGAGAAGATCACAGATAGAATGATATATTCCGAAAAAGGGAAGTTTGGAAATCAAAGCTTTGTGCCAGACTCTATCGAAGGCTTTCGATATGTCTGGCGCTACAGTGAAAGACTCACCGAAACCCCGAAGAGCTGAGGGCCTTGAGTCAGAAAGAAGGGGAAGATCACCAGTAGAGAGTTCTTTACGAAAGCCATACTAGCGATCAGAGATAAGATTAGAAGAGGTTAAAGAAATTGGACGATAGTTAGAGGGTTGAGAGGGACCCCTTTTCTTCGGCACAGGCTGAATGAGCACGCGTTTCCAGAAAGAAAGGAAGGTCGAATAGGAGAGACAGAGACGAAATAGTTTACCAAGGTAGGGGGCAAGATCAGAGGCACAAGTTTTGAGATCAGCAGGAGGAATACCATGAGGACCATACGCCTTCTTAGTGTTAAGCTCAGAGAGAACCGAAATGACATATGTAGAAGAAGTTACAATGTTAGGCATAAATGAGTTAGAGGGGGTTGAAGGAGGAGGGATTTATATCCGGAATCGTCAAAGGTAGAGTTATATATATATATATATATATATATATATATATATATATATATATATATATATATATATATATATATATATATATATATATATATATATATATATATATATATATATATAATAATAGTAACCTAACATTAATGGAAAGTTTGTTTACGAGACTCTCTCATTGTTACGTGTTTGAGTGTTCATATGTACAAAATTGAGATAACTTCGAATATCAAAATGATAGAATTTTCGTTTCAACTCACTCATAAAAATAACTTCTCTCTCTCTCTCTCTCTCTCTCTCTCTCTCTCTCTCTCTCTCTCTCTCTCTCTCTCTCTCTCTCTCTCTCTCTCTCTCCTTCCAATTAAATTGTGTTTTCAATTTTAAAAACGTTCACCTCTTTTATTTTTCAGTTTTGTTTCTGTTACTTTTCCACTTTTGAATTATTTATTTCGTTTTTATTTTTGACCCGTATTTTCTTTTCAATTAACTTTAATGATGAACTTCATAAACTTTGTAAAAGGAAAAGAAATTTTAAAAAATTGTCATAGTATAAACAAAAATCATCTTTATTAGTATATTATATATATATATATATATATATATATATATATATATATATATATATATATATATATATATATATATATATATATATATATATATATATATATATATATATATATATATATATATATATATATATATATATATATATAAAGTCCTTAGTGCATTGTAAAGTTTGACCTAAATTCAAAGTCTACATTGACTACTGCAACCTTCATCTTGATTGTCCACATGAACATTTATGTTTACAATAAAAAGAACATTGAATTGGAAACAAAATTTCTTGTCTGCAAGACTAGATTCCGAGTTTATCTCTTTACAAAATTATTTGTTAAAAAATTGTTTTATATTTGCAAACTGTTTGATAATATTTGTGGAAAACAAATTTCATTTTAGTGTTTTGAGAAAGAAAAAAAAATTAGTAAATAATATTTTCAAAAATGTTACTAAATTTTGATTACATTTTTTCCTGTCGATATCTGCAAAATAAAAATTAGCCAACTGATTTTAATAAACAAATAGTCTTAAAGCTTCATTTAGAAACAGGTTAGGAAAGACAATATTTTGAGAATGAGATTTCAGTTCAAGTCTAAATTAATTTTTTTGTTCTAAAAAGTTTTCAATGTTTAATTAATTTCGAAATTGTCACAAAATAAATTAAAATTCATAATTTCTTTTTCACTTTGGACCAATTTTCCCTTTCAAATACAATTCCTATGCTACCCTCCTTTTATATATATATATATATATATATATATATATATATATATATATATATATATATATATATATATATATATATATATATATATATATATATATATATATATATATATATATATATTAGATAAAATTCACAGTATCACGGGTTTCAACTACCCTATTCTGTGTAAGGAACTTTTTTAACTAGGATCCCAGTGCAGAATAGAACCATCGGCCTCAATCACGATAGATGGAATATATATGTTACCGTAAAAAAGCAATTTCAGTTAAAGCCCGATTTTCCTAGGAAAAACTAGTTTTATTTATCTCTTTTAGATTAATGTATTAGGTTACCTAAAGGAGATAGCGAAATACTAGTTTTTTGGTTTCTCTTAAAAAAATTTTCTGATCTTTCAATTTTATATATCGATAGTTATATCGCTGAAAATAAATCTATATTTATAGATGTTTCGATTTTTCCTATTCCTTAAAAATAATTAATTGACTTTAGATGTCATTTAAGTTTTTAGAAAGAAGATAATTTAATGGTATTTAATTTGCTTATTATTTGAAATATTCTGAATTAATATAATTATTAAAAAGCATTGCAAAACCTCTAATTTATCTCTGAAATTAAGAAATGAATTTTCTTTTTATTGTTGCAAACCTTGGTTTATATTTCTACTTATAAGGAAAAGGTAAAACTGTGCATATATATATATATATATATATATATATATATATATATATATATATATATATATATATATATATATATATATATATATATATATATATATATATATATATATATATATATATATATATATATATATTATATATATATATATAATTTTTTTTTTTTTTTTTTTTTTTTTTTTTTTTTTTTTTTTTTTTTTTTTTTTTTTTTTTTTTTTTTTTTTTTTTTTTTGTTCAAAATTAAATTGTAAAGTCAAAACAGTTGAGGGTGATGAGTCAATGTTTGAGAAGAGAAAACATATAAAGGCAGACATTTCGAGGTTTAGGTTAAGTCTAGTATATATATATATATATATATATATATATATATATATATATATATATATATATATATATATATATATATATATATATATATATATATATATATATATATATATATATATATATATATATATTAGGTTAGATCTGGTTAAATTAGGTTAGATGTAGTTTTAGGTTAGGTTAGATAGATTAGGTTAGGTTAAGTCTTGTTAGGTTATATATATATAAGTTTATTTATATTATATATTAAGTTACATTACAGTTATTAGAATTCCTTAGATGAAATTGAAAGTATTGACGCGTGGAAGATCACCTGATTATTTGGCAGGATATTTTGCTACCTTTATTTGGTCAAGAAGCAATGCACGGGAGGAAACATTCGTGTGTTTTCTTCCCGAATTTCTAAACATTAATACATGAAGAGTGAGCATATTGCAGTATATATATATATATATATATATATATATATATATATATATATATATATATATATATATATATATATATATATATATATATATATATATATATATATATATATATATATATATATATATATATGGAGTGGCTCAGGCTTCACCCATCTTTTGGATAGGGTTGAGTCAAAGGCTAAAAGACTAATAAACTGTCCCGCTCTTTCTAATTCTCTTGACTCTTTATCTTTGCGACGTGATGTTGGTGCCTTATCTCTTTTCTATAGGTACTACAGCGGCAAATGCTCGAGGGAACTATCCACCCGTGTACCTCCACCTTTACGGCGTCCTCGCAGCACAAGGGGTGCAGTGTCCGCGCATCAATTTTGCGTGGACATAGGCAACTCCAGGCTTGTTCGCTGTGGTGCCTCCTTCTTTCCAGCCACCTCTGTTTTGTGGAATTCTCTTCCATCTTCTGTGTTTCCTGCTGAATTTAATCTCCATTCCTTTAAGACCCACGTCTGTGCTCACCTGCGAAATTTGCGTTAGGTGTGGGTTGTGGGTTGTTTTTATCTCTTCTATTGTTCTAGCACCCCCTCCTTGAATAGGGCTATGCCCGTGAGTGGTGGTGATGTGTAAAATATATATATATATATATATATATATATATATATATATATATATATATATATATATATATATATATATATATATATATATATATATATATATATATAGGCTATGTCGATATATTGAAATTTCGATATATCGACTTTCGAAATATCAATTATTCAATATATCGAGAGATCAGAAATCTGCCTAACCTTTACCCTAGTTTTTTCCGAGGAAAAATTTTTTTTTTTACCTATATATATATATATATATATATATATATATATATATATATATATATATATATATATATATATATATATATATATATATATATATATATATATATATATATATATATATATATATATATATATATATTCTTTAACTTTCTTTACTATTGAAATGAAATCAAACTCGAAAATTCTGAGCATTCAGACATTAATATAATTAAATTTGAGCCAAAATGTCAGTTATTCTTCACATTTTTTTATTCTTTTCTCCTGATTTCAGTTTCATTAAAAGTGCCGGAAATGATTGGTTCAAGTGAATACGAAGTAGAGTCAGTCAGATAGATAGATGAGAGAGAGAGAGAGAGAGAGAGAGAGAGAGAGAGAGAGAGAGAGAGAGAGAGAGAGAGAGAGAGAATATCTAATTAGTGTCTCAGAAAGTAAAGAACTTTAGTTTCGTCATTCTTTGAAAGGACAAACCGAAAAAACAATAAAGACAAATTTAGAATCTGGACTTTTGAGGAGGATCTAAAAGGGAGGGGGGGGGGAATATTTGGGATTTTGAAGAGGGGTTAAGAGGGTTGGGAGAAAATTTGGGTTTTGGGGAAGGGTTGAGGGTGCTTTCAAAATTAGATGGGACATTTTGCGATTATTTAAAATCTGAAATTTCTTTTTCAATTAATTGGAATTCATGAGTTTTACCAGCGATTATTTAACGGATTGTTTTACTCTAATCTCTTTTATATATAGACCTTCAAATACCAAAAAAACGGGTGTAATGAGAGAAATATATATATATATATATATATATATATATATATATATATATATATATATATATATATATATATATATATATATATATATATATATATATATATATATATATATATATATATATATATATATATATATATATATATATATACATTATTTTAGAGATTTAAGAGCCAGCGAATCTTTTCCTTCTTAATTGGAGGTTTACTATCTACCTCAGCTTCTTCTATAGTCGGAGGAACTTGAGTTATGTTTTCCTAACTACTGGATTAGAGTTACTCAGATTATTTGAATTTTGAGAGCAAATTTGGTTTCAGTTAAGTCATCAGGATAAATTTGTAACTCTATTTTCAGTCTCTCAGTTATTATTAACACAAAATCTCTCAATTCTTTCTCTGTAACTTTCAGTTTTATTTCCTTTGGCCAAGGTATGTAATTTAGGACTTCAATTCCAATATTCCATCAAATTATTTTACTTTTTTTATCTTATTTTATTTATTTATTTACTTATTTTTTTCTTGCCGATTCCCATCAGCTTTTTTCATTTCTCTTTCTGATAATTCTTTGCTGCAGTTCTTTCCCTTTCTACCCTTTCTCTACTTCTTTTATAAATAAAATCAATAACATCCTTACCTTTGAAACCACATTTCTTGCACCGTTCCATCAACATATCCATGTTCGTGTTAGCACGTTAATTAGTTTTATTTCAAAATGTTATTTCAAAGAGGAAACTCAAACAATTATCGTAAAATGTAATGAGTAACAATTCGAGGTATTCATTAATTCGACTTTAAAGAAAGAGTCATTTCACACTGGATCAATCCTAATCAATGAAGGACACAAATGCATTCTTCTTTTTGATTCCTTCATGGATTTTATTTTCTTGTCTTTACTTATAAAATTTAAATTTTTTTACTGGTACTTAAGGCATTGCCTCAACGCAAACTTCAAGATGAAATTAAATTGACGTAATTGTATTATTCTTTTTCACATTTATTCATCGTCTGCAGAAAGAATTGAAAAATATTAATAATTTCATGACTTTATTTTTTATGTCTTTCTACTATTGAAAGTTGTTGTTATAGGAATTAGGGTTACCCAAGATATAAAGTCCGTCGAATCTCTCTTTTATTTTTCTTTCTATTATTTAAGTTAATATTTTTAGTTTAGTTGAGCATATGCAAGAATGAATGTGCGAATGATTTCTTCCGTGAGATAAAAATCCCGATATTTCCTTTTAAAGTTTCCACTGAATGAATTCCCGCAAAGCAAAGCCTTCTTCATCCACTATTTTATTTCTTCAAACTTCTATTGAAAGAATTTATGTAATGACGGCGTAATAAAATAGTTTTACATATGAAAATTCTTTGCTGAAATCGCAAAAACTTATACGATCGAATTGGTTTATTTTTATTTAGTTTAATATTAAAAATTATGTAGTTAAGATAACTTTATTTGAAATTTTCTATTTCATCGTAAACAAAAAATTAATGTTAGAGAACATCATCGAAGTGAAAAAATATTAAAAGACTTACAACGTCTTTTCCTTTCATAGAGTCGAGTGAAATATATTTTGGGCAAAAAAATTTCCTGTAAAGAAAGGTCGAACGGTGAAAATTTTTTGAGCCAAGCTGCGAAATATATTTTTTCCCTCATGACTTAAGTGTAAAAAGGGACAAAGGAAACCCATCTTCAAAAGTTGCCTTTTTCCTCTCTCTCTCTCTCTCTCTCTCTCTCTCTCTCTCTCTCTCTCTCTCTCTCTCTCTCTCTCTCTCTCTCTCTCTCTCTCTCTCTCTCTCTCTCTCTCTCTCTCTCTCTCATTAAACTGAAAAATTGGGGTTTTCACTCCTTACTTTTGCCAGTTTAAAGAAAATTAAGGGAAAAAATGTATAATGTATTCTAAGTATATATATATATATATATATATATATATATATATATATATATATATATATATATATATATATATATATATATATATATATATATATTATATATATATATATATATATATATATATATATATATATATATATATATATATATATATTATATACGATAATTTGACCAGTGAAAATAATTAATTAATAAGATGAATTTGTTATCGATTAATTTATAGAAAGATGAAATTTTTAAGTGTTTTATTCCTGGTTCAGATTAAAATTAAACATGAAAGAATTTCAGGTTTTGTTGATGGTAAAGTGGTAAAGTCTATAAGGCATTATCACTTTCCTTCCTTTAGAGTTTGGGCGTAGAGTGATTAAGCGTTTTTGTAGACCCTATTTCAGGAGTGTTTTTCTTTCGGTATTTTGTTGCACCTTTAATGTAAACTAAATTCGCACTTCAAATGCGTTAGAGTTTACACGATTTATGTCTTGCTCTAAACAAATTTTGCAAGTTTATTTGTATTTCGCGTTTTTTTTTTTTGTTTTTTTTTTTTTTAAGTGAAACTTAATTTTTAATCAGTCTATTTCAAATTAAAAAAATCTTGCTTCAAAATGTATAAAATGATTCTTCAAATTTACTCGAAGATGAAATTATCTCCTTTGACATTTATAGTCTGAATTGGGAATTAAGATTCTTCAGAGTTCATGCAAATTAGCTTCTTATTTTCTTTTCTAATTTTAACCTTTGCCAAAACAGCTACAAATATTAACAAGATTTTCATTCAGTTAAAGTTTCATTTAGCATGAATTTCTTCCGATGTTATATTTATTTGATTAATTAGTCGAGAACCTGTATACAGGTATATAACCGCATATACTTATCGAATTTAAACATAGCCTGAACTGGTGGAATGTAAAGTCAGTCTCAAAATTACTCTGATAAAAATAGAGCGCTCAGTAACAGAATAGGATCACAATTCATAATCTATATATCTTGATATTTTATTATATTAAAACATATTTTATTGAATACCAAATCATATACAAGGAATGATCGATTGACTACATTATAAATACTTTAATATTAAAGAGCAGTGAAGCATTAGAAAATTACCCTCTTATTTCTTGCACAGATTTTCGATTATACAAAATCGGATGATTACAGTAGAGAAAATGTCAAATGTCGCATTTGCTTTAGTTACAAAATAAAAACAAAAACTAATTAATCGGCTTATATACTGGAGATCTTCCTTTTTAAACGAATTCTTCCATCTTGATTTATAACCCAATTTTGTAGAGAAATATTTCATGGAAGAGTTTGCATAACCTCTCTTCTTATATATATATATATATATATATATATATATATATATATATATATATATATATATATATATATATATATATATATATATATATATATATATATATATTGGCTTCCCGAATCTCTCGTATCTGGGAGTTGATGCCACTTCGAAAGATACAATTAATCGACATAGCGAGAACCAACCAAAGGATAAGATTATTCACCTTCTTGATGTTGTTCTGGACATTGCCAAAGGAAAAGTTAATCATCTCTAACATATCCTAATTAGCCTAATAGTGTTCCCCCAGTGTGCATAAGGAAAGGTGAATATATATATATATATATATATATATATATATATATATATATATATATATATATATATATATATATATATATATATATATATATATATATATATATATATATATATATATATATATATATATATATATATATATATATATTTTGAACTTGAGAATATTTATTTCTCATTTTACAAATGAGAAATAAATTGGTGGAAATTGTTATAGAGAGGAAAATATATTGTTTCGTTTTAAGTTTTGCGCGACCATTAAAATAATTTTACATGAAAACTATTCCAATAACTTCGATATTTTCATTTAAAAAATCAAATTTACGTTATTTGGTCTGATGCGGAAAAAGTTTGTTTTCAGAGTCTTCTTCCCTTTGTATTATTCTTTGAAGTTTGGCTTCTAAAAAGAGTCATTCTTAAATTGACTGCAATGAAATGATCATAATTTTAAGTGTTGTAGTTCCTCGATTGTTTCTGCGGCATTCAGCTCTTTCCTCTTCTCACAGCAATGTTCGTTTTTTGATGCAGTATTTATATAAAGTTTTGCTTAGTTCAGTATCGCATTCTTAATTAATTCTATTACTTTTCAACATCTAAAAACTTTCAACAACTCTTTTTCTTTCTATTTTTATTTAAGATTATTTTTATCCTCTTATATATAGTTTTTACTTCCAATTTAGAACATTCAAAATTAGTTATTTACTTATATATATATATATATATATATATATATATATATATATATATATATATATATATATATATATATATATATATATATATATATATATATATATATATATATATATATATATATGTGAAACCTTTCTGATACTTCTGTGCTGAAAACTGTCGAACTTTCTGTCGTATTTTTTGATTTCTGATAGAATGGTTAACGCTTCTTCGGGAGGGATTTTTGGAGGGTACAGAAATAATAACCAAGCTGAATCTCTTTGACACGGAGGTCTGCTTTCAATTTTCTTTTCCTTTAACTAAAAATCCCAAACTTTGGTTGTTTAACTCACTTGTCTTTGAATTACCCTCCGCAGTGAAGCTTCTTTAGGAATTTCCAATGTCTTCAAAGCCGAAGAATACTTGCTATTTATATTTCGTCTCGCAATCGTGCTAATATATTTTCCGTGACAACAAAAGCTCTTTTAAGTAGAAAAAGCAATAATCTTTTCGACTTCTCTTCACACTATTTTTGGCATTTTGTTAAAAATGTTAACTCTAATTTTGTTTCTTAAACTTTCCATCCTATAGTTTCTTCTGATGACACCTCCGCTGTCTTACTATCAACTAAATTCGAATCCTTCGCTCAAAAAACTTGTATTTGTTTCAGCCTTAGACGATACTGGAGGTATTCCTCTATCTCTATCTCTCCAACTTATCTATGCCTGACATTGTAATTTCCTATAAAGATGTGATTTCTGCTTTCTCTGATCATAATCCTAAGAACCCTTATGGTCCTAATAGTATGCCTCGTGTGGTTACAAAACTTGTGCATTCAAGCTGAAGCCCTACCTTGGTAAACTGTTTTCTTTCTGCCTGTCAGCACCTTTCTTACCTTTCTGCTGCAAGCGCGTGCTTATCCAGTGTGTACCGAAAAAAAGGAGAGTCCCTCTCTTAACCATCTACTATCGTTCTATCACTTTAGCCCCTGTTCTTTTAAAAGATTTGAATCTATTCTAAAAAGGAAGATCTACAAAACATCTTAATATCTCTAATAATCTCTGACCATAGGTTTCAGTTCCATAAACAACACTCTCCTGGATGATCATTCACCTTTCGTTAACTCTTTGTTCTCTATTTCTATACATGAATCTTTTGCAGTGACTCTAGATATATTAAAAGCTTTTGATAGAATTTGTCACAAAACTCTGATTTTTAAACTTCCTCTTTTGGTATTCTTGTATATTCTTTTCTCCGTAATCTTAATTTCCTTTGTTTTCCTTTCAAATCGTTCTATAGCAGCAGTTGTAAACGGCCATCTTTCATCTTTTAAATCCTTTAACTTTTGGTGTTTCTCAGAGTTCTATCCAATCTTCCTCTTTTTTCTCCTTTTCGTGTAGTCTTAGTCATGATTGTAAGGCTTATTCTTATCTACCCTCTTATTCAATAACTCTCTCCATTTACTTTCATTCCGTCTAATTATTGCATCAGTTCTCTTATTTGTTATTACAACAAACACTGTTGACACCTCTTTCCTCAGAGCCCAGTCCTTTTCCTGTTCAGCTCACTTATAATCAAGACTTAAAATCAAGACAACAGTTTCACACACTTTTATACGTACTCCACAGCCAAAGTTTGAAAGACCCTTCTTTCTTCTATTTAACTCGCCTGTTTTCACTTGCATATTTTCAAACTCTGTGTATCGGGACGTCATTTACTGATTTAGACATCTTTCTGGTTTTCCCAAGTTCTGGTGCTTTAAATGTGGTCCTCCGGTACTTACCTAGCCAAGGGAGGATATATATATATATATATATATATATATATATATATATATATATATATATATATATATATATATATATATATATATATATATATATATATATATATACCTTCTTAATAATTACTGGATTATTATTTTTCTTATTGCTTGAAAATCTTTCTGAGCGCCTCTGAGTTTTATGCTTATGCAGCATTCTTCTCATATATTTTTATATGCATTCTTCAGCATGACTCTTTCTCTCTTAGTATTCTTAATGGAAAGACGTGTTCAAATTATAAGGTTTTTTTCGTATATTTACACAATACATTATGAAAGCCGAGTCGAGTACGACTCAGAGATGACAGAAGAGCTTTTTATTTGGAGGGAAGCTTTCAAAAATTTTGACGTCAGTTAAACCACGAGGGAAAGAAACCGCAAAATCAGTAATAGTAGTAATAATAACAATAATAATAATAGTAATAATGTGCTCTATACATATATATATATATATATATATATATATATATATATATATATATATATATATATATATATATATATATATATATATATATATATATATATATATATATATATATATATATATATATATATATATATATATATATATATATATATATATATATATATATATATATATATATATAGTTTAGCTTTACATGTAAATTAAAAATGTCCCTTTCATAAAAAGCTTCTGTAAAGAGAAAAACAATTAATCAAGATAAGAAAACAGAAAAAGAGAAAGAAAAAGAAAAAAAAGAAAGAAAGAAAAAGGTAGTCTAATTTTCAGCTGCGTGTTTCCCATTCCATTTTTTTTTTGGCTGGGGTAACCCTCCACCCACCCTCCACCCCGCATACCTCCTACCTTATTTTTCGCCCCCATTCATTTTTCATTTTTACCTTTTGATGACTTTGCAAGTGACAAATTAAACTCTATTCCATTAAGTTTCGTTCTCCGCCCTCAACGACAACGACACCAACGACGTCGACACCGACGACACCGACGACGACGACGACAGGGACTGGGAATGCATCTTAATTTCATTTATTTAATCTTTGCAATACAAATTGTTCCGTGAATTCGACTTGTATTGTTTTACGTTTACTACTAAAGGAGATGTCGCTCTAAAATTGAACTTCTCCGACTTTTCATTTCATAATACACACGCAATATATATATATATATATATATATATATATATATATATATATATATATATATATATATATATATATATATATATATATATATATATATATATATATATATATATATATATATATATATATATATATATATATATATATATATATATATATATATATATATATATATATATATATATATATATATATATATATATATATATATATATATATAGCAAATTCAAATAATATAACAGAAATCAAAAGTGGAGTTAGTCAGTGAGATGTTAATATCGCCCAAATCATTTACCACAATTTAGTACAAAATAACATGCTAGACACAAATTTGTAAATATATTGATATAAACATAATTGTAAGGTACCAAATTTATTCGGAATTTTCTGATAGTGTTTTTTACATAAGATTCCAAGGGATTAAGAAGAATTGTTTCGAAATTAGATAGAACATGCAGAACAATAAGAACAAATATGAACTTAGGCAAGACCAGGCTATTGTCCAATAAGCATAAACCTCCCCAACAAATAATGGTAAAGAATTCATCTTAGAACAAAATGATAAGGACACTTACCTTGAACAACTTGTGTGTTTCAAACGATAAACAGACAAATGAAATACAAAGAAGAATTGAAATAGCTTCGATTGTTATTGGAAATTTGAATATCAGACTCCATGGTAAATTTCCATTTTTTTTTTAAGAGAAAGTTTTTTGAGCAGAGTATGTTACCTGTTGTGATACAACATATGCCTGTGAGACTTGGACAATAAAGGTAAGAGCAACTTACAAAGAACGAAACATAAAACAACATAAAAAAAGAAAGAACAACACAGAAAAATATGGAGAGATATACGAGTATGCTTAAATAACAACATACGGACAGGAAAAGAGAGCAGTTAGATTAGATCGAAAACATAATTAACAGATATAATGGTTTAAAAATGAAGATTGGCAAGTCATTTAGTTAGATGGAGTGACGATAGACGGGCAAAGGAGATATAAAATTCGCCTCCACAAATTAAAACAATCATGTTAAAAAAATGGACAATATATATATATATATATATATATATATATATATATATATATATATATATATATATATATATATATATATATATATATATATATATATATATATATATATATATATATATATATAACGGAACTGTATTACTGTATTATTGTAATGGCTTAGGTACTTTCACGCATTTTTTAAAAATCAATTTTATCAATCACTTTGTGTTAACTTAACACCTTTAATCTTTTCTCTTGTGGTATTTAAATCTTTGACCTAAAATTTAGTTGAAGGAAATGAACTTTATACTTTGTGTCAACAATGTTAAAAAATGAAATCTCAGTTCTTCAATTCAACGAAGGTTCAAATTGTTGTTTTATTCATGTTACAAATATGCGTTAAATTGGTTTTGACTGCGAGTATTCCTCCAAACTCAAACTTTTAATTACTTCTTTTTTTTTTTAAGTTCACATCTCACGGGCTTTGCCCTATTCTAGGAGAGGAACTTTTCTAGGTAGTATATACCTAGGATCCCCAAGTGTGATCGAACCGGTGCCCTCAAGCACGTGAGTCAATCACTCTACCGTTGGAGCCACATTAATGACATTAAAGATATAAATATTATATAGAAATATAAAGAAATTAGAGTTATGGAAAACTTTTATTACTGTTTAAGGAGCTTTTAACACAACTCAGACAGTTCGTGCAAATAATGAATTCAATTCCATAATAATTAAGCCGAAACATAATTGGTTATTCACAATAATTTCTCTTTTTATGAAGTTATTAAATTCGTCACAAATGATTGTGATCTTGAGGTTGATCGAATATTCACTCTCATAATCCGTGAAATGAAGTTTCCAAATTTTTCTTTGATTTGAATACTTTTGACAGAGATTTTCGAGAACAAAATATGACCTTTTTCACTCAAAAAATTATTCTAATCTATCCTTTTTAAAATGCTCATTTTCTTCCTTAAACATGTTTAGAATTTAAAAACCTCTCTCTCTCTCTCTCTCATATATATATATATATATATATATATATATATATATATATATATATATATATATATATATATATATATATATATATATATATATATATATATATATATATATATATATATATATATATATATATATATATATATATATATAAAAGTAGTAGGGAGTACATATTGTCGATCATGGGACGGGTTAGATAAGCTTAACGAGATTTTGATTTGCAATTGCAATCATTCCGCTCAAATCAACCTCACGCTCATACCATTTTGAGGGATTCAATCCACCGAAATTGGACTCAACTCGGGGGAAGGAGGCCCTTGAACCCTCCAAAATCGGTATCAGGAAGTTACCTGAGCTTGCAGGATCGCTACGCTTACCTCACTCTCTTTCCTCACTTTTTTTTAAGTTCAATCTATCTACATTTGGCTCGAATCTAGGGAGAGGGATGCGTAAACCGATGAAAAAGGTCAGGAGGGTCCCTGAGATATGCAACATAGCGCGCAATTGCAGAAAAGACCGTTAGGCTTATCTGCCCGTTACATGATCGAAAATATCGGTATGTATATATATATATATATATATATATATATATATATATATATATATATATATATATATATATATATATATATATATATATATATATATATATATATATATATATATATATATATATATATATATTGACATTGTTAGCGAAATTCCAAAATGAAACGTAAAGATTATGATGGAATTATAAAATGATTTTGAAAATATTAATAACAACAAAGAAAGATTAAAGACTAATCTTTAATCCATTGAAACGACAACGACACTTTATATATCATTAAAAGAATTTTTTATAATAATAAAATTGGAACCTGATGTTATATATATATATATATATATATATATATATATATATATATATATATATATATATATATATATATATATATATATATATATATATATATATATATATATATATATATATATATATATATATATATACTACTTTTTGTTTATTTTTTATTAATTATGTACTTGCATATTTGTATAAATTTTGATGTGCGCAGCCGATGAAGGCAATGCTGTACATCTAACTTAACTGGTGCAACATTCCTATTCCGTTACACATATAAGCGTATATTCTGAAAGGGATTCAGATTAATTTACTTTTGTGAGAAAATCAAAATGTAAAGATTCAGAAAAGGTTCAGTAAAAAAATAAATAATTATTGAAACAAATTTACTGTAAAATTTCCCTGATGACTGAAAATAATGTCTTTCGAAAGATTGAAGATTTTTCGGAAAGGTTAATATTTACAAATAAGAAAACATGAATAAGCCCAGTCATTTGAATTTGTTTCTCGTCTCCCATACATCATACATGCTATACCAATCTTGAATTAGTTACCGAAGGTTAAGAACTGACAAATGACCTCAACGCTGATTTCATTTGTCTTGTCATAAGTTGCAATTCATTACATTAGCATATTAAATTCAGTGTTTATAACCCATAATCTGCTGTCATTTATAAGAAAAGTGAAATTGTTAAAATAACAACCTAGGTATGAGGTTAGGATTTAAATGTATAATAAAAGAACTGTATATTGTATAAAATTATACCTTAAATACAGTACTATAAAATGAGTGAAAATTATTATTATTAAAAGCAGAAGCCATCCATATATCCACTTTTTTCATCAATATTAAAACTGGCACTGCAAGCTAAGAGTTTGAAAACTTTTGGTAAAGAATTAAAAATACAGTTGGTGCTGTATTGCTTTTAGGACAGGCATTTTAAATTGTAATTGAAGTAATTATTTTTTAAGTTGTAATTATTAGTTGAGTTAAATGGTAATAGCAGTTATTTCACATAAAGTTAAGTATTCAAAAATTTTTCAGTTTACTTATACAAGATAATTCGTAGGACATTTTTAAAAAATCAGATTAAAAAATAATAATAATAATAATAATAATAATAATAATAATAATAATAATAATAATAATAATAAAATCTTTTAGATAATGATATTTTTTTTGACAATTTTACACTTGCATCATATGCCTTATTTAGGTTCATAACATTTTTTTTATTATTATTAATGACATTATTTTAGATTCAGCTTCTGAGAAGTAAACTTTTCTAGAGTGGAAAGTTCAACTTAATTTTCCTGTTATCCTGTTTTTGTTACAGATCAACGATTATGCATTAATATTTGAAAGGAAATAAAAATATATTTGACTGCGCAGCTGTTTTATAAATTTGCAAAAGAATTCTTTTATCTGATTACCAATTATTATATTTGAACGGTGCTAAGGATTTCTCTGATTTGCATTTAATATAATTAATATTAACATTTCAAGTTAAATATTTGTCAAGGTATTATTCAAGAATATATGTAAATGTGTATTTGAATTGTCATTATAGATCAAATTGTTTTTGTTAAATGAAACATTTAGACCAAAAGTCTATGATCATTTATTTCACTTGTAAACATAAAACATTCTGAATCGTTAAAAATAAAATCCTAAGTGCGAAATCAACTGCATAAAACAAGAAAATATATCATTGGTCATTCTATAAAAATAACATATATCATTTCCTTTAAAAAAATGACCGAGGATGCTACCTTGAGGAACTCTGCGTTTCATTTGAGCAGTCTCTGATGATGTCCTTTAAACTACTTGAGGCTTCTTATATTTATCTACTTTGCTAATTGAAAAGATTAGGAGGGAGAATTTATTTTTTAATTCATTTCTAGAATAATACATGGCAAATAATTTATTTCATTAACTTTTTTTAATTAATCAATATTTTATATATACAAAAATTTACATAACCCTTTATGATTTAAATACTTTAAAAGTATTATTATTATTATTATTATTATTATTATTATTATTATTATTATTATTATTATTATTATTATTGTGATATATTTGTATGCAAAATAAATTTCTGATATAATAGTTATTAAATTTTTATTGAAATAGGATTTACATTATTAAAATTATTTTTATTAAAATAGGTATATATATATAATATATATATAGATATATATATATATATATATATATATATATATATATATATATATATATATATATATATATATATATATATATATATATATATATATATATATATATATATATATATATATATATATATAAGCAGTGCACCAGTGTAAAATCACCAAATTGATTAATGGGAATTGATTATTATTTATATGTTACATAAAATCCTTATATCAAAATAGTTCAAGTCATTCAATTGATTAAATAAATAAAAAAATATATTATAAGACCTAATATAATCTTAATTTGAAGAAACTATTATACCTCTTCATGTTTCATCGTTTTCTGTAAGCTATTTAATTTAATTAACATTTCTTTTTCTGTGACAAAGCCTTTTTACAAAGAATTACTTCTCTTATCTCCTTCAATACATTGTTTTAATTCAAAAATAATAAACTTGAGAGTTAACGTAATCACAGAGAAAACAATCCATAAAAGACAACTGAACCGAATGGGCCATTTTATTGGTCTTATAAAAATCTTTCTCAGAAAACAGATTTAAAAATTCTGTCATTTTTCTTAAAAAGGTTCGAGATGATTCTTTTTGTTAATCGACATTGATATGAAATTATTTACTTTCTTCTCTCAGATATACTTCAAAAAATTTTTTAGCATCTCTAAGTATGAGACACATGTAATAGATCATCCTTTAAATTAAATATGACCAGTAAGCTCAAAAACTTAATCCTGAATAATAATCTAAGAAGTTGAATTACATTGTGTTAAAGAGAGTCCAAGTTAAACATTTTGTTAACATCAAATGCCAAGTTATAAAAAAGGGTTGCTTTTAGTGATGTACGAGGTACTGTGAATGGGTGAGTTTTGGCTTTTTAAGTTATCCAAAAATGGTAGAATGAATAAGGAAGAGAAAACATTGAAGCAGACCCTCGTCGTCGCCTGACGATCTAAATCGGTTATAGTGCCTGAGATAATTGACATAGTGTACGACATGGTTTTAAAAGGTAGGTGATTAATGGCCTCGTAAATGGCGAAGTCTTTGTGTATTCACATTTCAAGCAAAGAATTCGTCATACTTAAGTTGCCTGCAAGGTCTGTAATGTTGCTTTCGTTTCAAAAGAGTAGAAAATAGTTTCCTGTTCTAACATCAGTATTTTAATTTTCAAAAGAAATTCAAAATTATTTTAATCATCTGTGGGGTGGATTCTCTTTAATTTTATTAATAAATGTTACTGTTGTTTCCACTCTGGCATACAATAAAATTTCGTTATTTTCATAAAAAATTGTTTTGGTTTTTGTATGAAAATTAACGAAATATATACCACAGAAGAAACCGTATTAAATTTACGAACAATTTGTAGAGAAATTTGATTATGGATGATTAAAAATAACTTTATTAGTCGGTAAAATTTCCCGTCTGTGTATGTTATTTAGAAATTATATTTTAATAGACTATCTTGAGAAAGACAATGTAATAAATAAGAATTATTATGCAGCTCTATTAGAAAGATTAAATGGTCTACATTGACAGATTACTTGAGAAATATATAATGTGAAGGAATGAAAAATCTGTTTACGTAACATGCAGTTTGGGATTTGGTCCATTTCAGTAAGAAATTTATAAGGAAGAATTTCTCTTACTTAATTACATTGATAAAAATTGTCCTTTGTTTTTTTTTGTTTTTTTTTATTTATTTATTTATTTTATTTTTTTTTTGTACATCTTACGTAATGAAGTAATTCTTAAATTAATGTTCTTTTTGAGACTAAATGCGACCTTGTAATACCTTATATGAAATTGCTTTTTTTTATTTTGTTTTGTTTTTAACCTATTTATACAAATTAAGCCTGCCGACACAAACAAATCGGCCGATTAATTTAATTTGATACCAGTTAATAGATGCAGTCACTAATAATATATATATATATATATATATATATATATATATATATATATATATATATATATATATATATATATATATATATATATATATATATATATATATATATAATTTCAAGTCTGCTAGATGAGGATCCGATTCGGATCCCTACCTTTAAAAACCGGTAAGACATAGGAGTTACCTCTGTACACATATATATATATATATATATATATATATATATATATATATATATATATATATATATATATATATATATATATATATATATATATATATATATATATACCGTAAAATAAAATTTTAAAATTTCTAATCTGCTTTTGGGGATTCGAACCCTGACCTCTTGGATAGCGAGACGACAGAGCGTTACCTCCACACCACGACAGTAGAAAAGTACAAATCTTACAGTAACATCATATCAGCATTATCAGTATGTATGTATTCATAATGTGCATTATCCGTTAACATCATTTCTAACATCAATTACGCCAGGCTATGACTGTTTGACTTAGAGGGTTTTACTTTCATACAAGCTTTATACCCCATTTTGAAATCCCTGTATATTCGCATCTGGTAACGATTCAACACGTATTTGTATGAACTACTTTAAATCAGAATAATCGATATAATACTAGCCCATATATATATATATATATATATATATATATATATATATATATATATATATATATATATATATATATATATATATATATATATATATATATATATATATATATATATATATATATATATATATATATATATATATATATATATATATATATATATATATATATATATATATATATATATATATATATATATATATATATATATATATATATATATATATATATATATATATGACTTTCATCTAGTTCTCAAGATCCAGCTGGTGAACTTGCCTTCCAATTTTCTATCCAAAACAACCTTGAGCAGTTGGTGCAATCTCCCTACCCGTATCTCTGACCGTCTTGGTGATGAACCCAACATTCTAGACCTTTTTCTAACTTCTAATCCTTCTCCTTACACTGTTAAACTCTTTCCTCCTCTGGGTTCATCCGATCATCTTCTTATCTCCGTATCTTGTCCAGTCTCTTCAAGTCTTCCGTAAGAACGGCCCCCGCCTTCGGCGAGGAGACGTTTCTGGCATTTCGGTGCCACTAACTGGTCTGACTTGCGGTCGTACTTCTCTAATTTTCCATGGTGAATCTTTTGCTGTGGCGCTAGACATATCGAAGGCTTTCGATAGAGTCTGGCACAAAGCTTTGATTTCCAAACTTCCCTCTTTCGGAATCTATCCTTCTCTCTGTGATCTTCTCTCTGATTTCCTTTCTGGTCGTTCTATAGCAGCTGTTGTAGACGGCCACCGTTCATCCTATAAATTTATAAATAGTGGTGTTCCTCAAGGATCTGTCCTATCCCAACACTTTTTCTGCTTCTCATTAATGACCTTCTTTCTATTACTTCATCTCCTATCCACTCCTATGCTGATGACTCCACCCTTCATTACTCTTTTCATTTTGAAAGGCGCCCCTCCCAGCAACAGTTAATAGACGCAAGGAAGGGTAGCCTTGGAGCAACTGACCTCTGATCTATCTCTCATTTCAAATTGGGGCAGAGAAAACATGGTTGTTTTCAATGCCACCAAAACTCAATTCCTCCATCTCTCTACTCGCCACAATCTTCCACACAACTACGATATCTTCTTCGAAAACACGCAACTCAAACCTTCATCTCTCCTTAATATTCTAGGTGTTTCTTTTTCTCGTGATCTTTCTTGGAAAGATCACATTACCTCTCTTTCTAAACAAGCTTCTAAGAGGTTGGGTGTTCTGAGGCACCTTCAGTATTTCTTCACACCACCCCAGTTGCTTGCTCTGTATAGGGGTGTTGTTCGCCCCTGTATGGAGTATGCGTCACACATCTGGGGTGGTTCCACTCATACAGCTCTCCTGGAAAAGGTGGAGTCTAGAGCTTTTCGCCTTATCAACTCTCCTGCACTCACTAATTCTCTCCAATCTCTTTCTGCCCGTCGAAATTATTGCGTCACTCTCTCTTTACTATCGCTATTACAATGGACACTGCTCTTCTGAACTCTCTCGTCGCATACCTCCTCCACTGAGAAGGGTTCGTGCGACTCGTCTTTCTACACAGTCTCATCCTTTCTCTGTCCAACTCTCTGACCCCAGACTTAACCGCTATGCTCAATCTTACATGTACTCTACTGGTAAAGTCTGGAACACACTTCCTTCATCTATTTTCCCAACTTCCTATGACTTAGCCACCTTCAAACGCCGTGTATCAGGTCATGTCGGCCTTTAATTAGACCATGTTACCGACTTTCCCCCTAACTCTGGTGGAATATTGGTAGGCCTCTGGCCTTTGCCCACCAGAGGTGAAATAAAAAAAAAAAAAATATATATAATATATATATATATATATATATATATATATATATATATATATATATATATATATATATATATATATATATATATATATATATATATATATATATATATATATATATATATATATATATATATATGGTTAAGTAGAGTCATTTTCGAAGAAGATAAGTTTTATCATTTGTTTGTACTGAAAGATTGGAGAAATGATTACAGAATATTTGAAAATGATGAAATGATTTTCATTTTTCTTTTTTTCAAAAGTGTTTCCGATTTATTGATCAATTGATAATATAATAAAATCTCTTTTTTTTTTTTTTTTTTTTTTTTTTTTTTTTAATAAAATAAAAAAATAAAAAATAAAAGCTTAAATTATTTAATTAATAATAATTATAAATGGTTATATATATATATATTATATATATATATATATATATATATATATATATATATATATATATATATATATATATATATATATATATATATATATATATATATATATATATATATATATATATATATATATATATATATATATATATATATATATATATATATATATATATATATATATATATATATATATATATATATATATATATATATATATATATATATATATATATATATATATATATATATATATATATATATATATATATATATATATATATATATATATATGTGTGTGTGTATAAATTTCCATTTGGATTAAAATGAATTTTTGTGTAAACGTTATTTTAAATTCATTTAAAACTTCTTAAAGTTTCAAAAATTAAAAAGTGAAATCGTAATATTTTGCTTGAAAAAAAAGTTAATTAGCAAATTAGTTTTTAATATATATATATATATATATATATATATATATATATATATATATATATATATATATATATATATATATATATATATATATATATATATATATATATATATATATATATATATATATATATATATATATATATATATATATATAATAAATTGAAATTTTCTCTGAAACTATTTATTTTACAAGGAAAAGAGTTAAAATCAATTTGAAAGACAAAAAAAAAAAAAAAAAAAATGTCTTTAAAATGAATGTACGTAGAAGGTTCTTCCTTAAACGGTTAGGGAGTAACGGGGTGGGGGAGTGGGGGGGAAGGGGACGGTGTTTTTTGGCGAATATTCGTGATTTTTCATAACTTTAGAGCCCTTGAGGCACGGGTTAACGATGTTCCATTGAGCTCAAACTTTGACAATCTCGTTTTTTTCATAACATAGCACATTTTTGGCCTATGGCTCCAATGAAAATCGAATATATATATATATATATATATATATATATATATATATATATATATATATATATATATATATATATATATATATATATATATATATATATATATATATATATATATATATATATATATATATATATATATATATATATATATATATATATATATATATATATATATATATATATCAGTGATCGTACTGGATTCACGAAACTGATTCCGATCCCGATCTGGATGTGAAAACTTTAATCACGAAAGATCGGGATACTGAAAAATCCCGGTGTCCTGATCCCGATATCTCGATTGTTTTATGACGAAATAATTTTGTAATTTGGCTAAAATATTTCACAGAATATTCAAAAAATTTCAAAAGTGCAACCAGTACTCGACATTTCCGATTTTATTGTCAGGGTAGCATAATTAACAAGCACTAGCACACGCGTGAAACAGACAACCTTCTTTTCATCTTCTAGATCTGGTAACAGTGAACAGGACCCCAGACTTAACCGCTATGCTCAATCTTATATGTATTCTACTGATAAAGTCTGGAAAACACTCTCTTTATCTGTTTTCCCAACTTCCTTTGAATTGCACACTTTTAAACGCCTTGTATCGGGTCACGTCGGACATTAGCGACCAGATTTCTGATATTTCCCAAACTCTGGTGAAAATAGGTAGGCCTCTCGCCTTTGCCGACCGGAGGATATATATATATATATATATATATATATATATATATATATATATATATATATATATATATATATATATATATATATATATATATATATATATATATATATATATATATATATATATATATATGCGGAAGTATATACCTTTCATCATGATTTATCTGCAAATCAATTTCATTCTCTTAAAGACAATATTGTGTTAATAATTCATAA
This sequence comes from Armadillidium nasatum, assembly GCA_009176605.1. Taxonomy (NCBI): domain Eukaryota; kingdom Metazoa; phylum Arthropoda; class Malacostraca; order Isopoda; family Armadillidiidae; genus Armadillidium; species Armadillidium nasatum. The sequence goes on along the minus strand of SEYY01018579.1, from coordinate 54,453 downwards.
CTTAGAAAATAAATTTAAAGAAGACATAAATATGTCTGAGGTCAGTAAAATTATTTTATTAAATATATGTTGAGTTATTACAATAGATTTCAGTCCCTCTGCTGCCACAAAATATGATTTGAGAAAATTGAAAAGGAAAAAAATAAACGAAAAACCAAAGTTGAAAAATACTAACAAATACGAACAAAATATAACAGCAAACTATAAAGTATACAAAGAACATTAATTGTTTGAAAGTTCAACTCATAAACGTAATGAAATCATGCCATTGATGATTGCATGGATCGTCCTAGCAAATGATACTGAAAGTCTAAAACCTTGTGAGAAAGTAGCCAAAAGACTTAGTCATTCTGACGTTTCCGTTGCAGATATTATTGCACTATTGAAATCACTAAGCACATTGCATTCGATATTAAGATCGTCGCAAAGGTTTTGCGAAATATCTTTTAATTCATGAAGACTTGTTTCAGAAGATTACCTAAATTAAAGAAACGCTTTGAAGTGAACCGGACATGATATTGGACACTTTAAGAGAAAATGATATAATCACACCATTAATTCCTCTGATTTCAATAGTACATATATCAATGGTATTTTTTTTTTTTTTTTCGTTTTCAGTGATGGCAATGGAGGAAAACTATAGTGTTCAATTGCTTTCAAAGCCGCTTAAAGAAATTACAGTTGAATACAACGAGTCATCGAAAATTCTTTTGATAACCAGCAATGAATATGAAGAAAAAATATTAATTGTTTCTACTGTTGATAACAGCCACTGAAGATTAAGCAAGAAAAAAATAAAATATTTTTTGAATTTTCTCTTGACAATAAACTATGACGATGGATAAGAGTCTAAAAATAAAAATTAAGTTGATAATATATTTTATTTTCTTTTAATTAAAAATAAGCTCAAAGGAAGACGCTTGAAAATAAATAATGTAACCTGACAGCTTTTATAGGCGTTTTCTTGCTTGTTTTGACAGCAGTAACCTGAGCGAATATTTGTTTAATAGTATAATATATAAAGAAAGTGCAATAAACTTTTGAGTAAAAATGCTCAAAAATTTCTATTTTTAAAATATAGTGTAATAGTAATATAATTTATAAAATATAATAAGGTCGAAGTACTAAACTATCTGTTTGGAATTTCATTAATAAATGGAAGTACATTGAGACAGTGACTGTTGGGATGCACGATAAGTTGAAACCTCGTTCGCTATCTTCATAAGGCTTTTACACATGGTAAAAAGTTTTCTCCTTTTTTTTTTTTTTTTTTTTTTTTTTTTGTATTAGTAAAGTTGCTGTTTTTTTTCCCGGACCAAAATTAAAATTGATCATTTATCAAAATAGATTTAATTAAAAATTCTTTTTTCTCATTACAGTTTTAGAATTTTTTATTTGTTAAAAGAACATTATTCTAGATAAAATACTCAAGATTCGCATCCGCATTATGTCGTACCCGCATATTATATATATATATATATATATATATATATATATATATATATATATATATATATATATATATATATATATATATATATATATATATATATATATATATATATATATATATATATATATAATATAAAGGATATGTTGAGAATGTATCTTAATAAGAGTTTCCTCTACAACGCGCAGAAGAACATTAAGTGCTTAAATTAAAAACGTATTAAAATATTTTATTCTTTTATTATGAACGATTACCGGTATGTTGCTCTCGTTTTTATATACGCAAACGTAGTTTTAATTATTCATTGGATATATATATATATATATAGATATATATATATATATATATATATATATATATATATATATATATATATATATATATATATATATATATATATATATATATATATATATATATATATATATATATATATATATATATATATATATTGAGAAATGTTCTTTGAATTTACTATTGCTAATTTAACATTTGTATTTAATTTTAGAATTTGGAGGACTTCATGTGATTAATTGATTGCTTTAATTACAGTATAACTATTTTATTATTCTGCATTTGAATTCTGCATTCTTTATTTTCTGAAGTGCATCAATAGTTTATGTTTGTGTGACGAAGATTTTATCGATACTAACCACCTGTCAACAGAGTCACAAGAAGACAGAAACAGACCGTAAATCAAATCGTGCTTCCTTTATTTAGGGATACAAACTCTAAGTAAGGAAACTCACTTATTGCAAGGGTTTCTACATTATAAGCTACTTTACAAACACACACGCACTATATATATATATATATATTATATATATATATATATATATATATATATATATATATATATATATATATATATATATATATATATATATATATATATATATATATATATATATATATATATATATATATATATATATATATATATATATATATATATATATATATATATATATATATATATATATATATATATATATATATATATATATATATATATATATATTTATAAATTTATTTAAATAAATAAAAAAAATAAAAAAAAAAGAAAAAAAAAAAAAAAAAAGAGAAGAAGAGAGAGAGAGAGAGAGAGAGAGAGATGCCTCAGTGACCATTGTTATTATTAATATTTCTATCATCAACCCTATCTATTTTTACTCTCTTGCCTCATGTATTGATTTTTAAATTATTTGAAGATACTCTTTAAATTTTTGGAAATAGACCATACTGTATATGCATGTGGCATAAAACAAATCCTACATTATATTACCAGAGTAAACAGTTTAATATTAAAATCATCAGTGAGAAAAAATATAAAAATCTCATTGCATATTTTTTTTTTTTTAAATTTTTACTTTTTAATTTTCCTAATTCAAAAAATAAAATTTAAAGAGATAAGCGTTTTTATCTTTATCGTTTTAAAATTGTCAACAACGTAGGTATTATCACCACCACAATTTAGTGCAATTATTGTGAATTTTATGTTTAGGGCCTTCTTTAAGGAAAATTAACCTAAAATATTTGTCAGAAAGATACCTTTACTCACTTCCTTATAATAAAAGGAAGTTAAAAAAAGAACCCACACAAGCTCGACCTTAACACAAATTTATTAGCGTTACAGCGATGAAGATAAAATTCACTAAACACATGAGGGCAAAGAACTCTAAAGAACAGAAGTGACTGGAAAAGTGGCACCATTTTTGTATTTCTGAAATTTTTAAAAGCATAAAAATTATATGAAAATAGATAAAGAAATTTTTAAATTTATTTTTATCAGATAATGAAGTTAAAAAGAAAACTATCATTTTCACTCGAATGAGAATGGATACAGTTATTTTCAGTTGAGTGATTTCTTTATCAGTAAAGATCAGGAGGAAAAAATAATATGCAGAAAAGGTGAACGAATTTAAAATCGAAATGAAGACATCAGAAACAATTCCTCCTGAACTTATACACTGAAATGTAAAAAGTTTTTGGAAATAAATTTTGGAGAATTTTTGCCTTCAACTCATGGAAACCGACAGGGAATCAAATAAGAACTAAAGCACGAAATATATTCATTGAAGTGAATATGTCTATTGAAATATTTTTCATTTTGTTTGTTTTGTCTATCATTCTATTGTTTATTAAAAAAAGGACGACCTTAAATTAAATAAAAATATTGGATTTTTTTTATTTATTTATTTATTTTTTTTTAAGAATCTTCTCGTTTACAAGCAAATTTGAAAGGCTAGTCCAAGCATTGCAGCGTGGATGAAGGTATTTCTCTGTTGAAATTATCTATTTTTGCAGCATGTGTTTCTTTTCTTCGAAAATTAATAAAAACGAGACCGGTAAAAGAAGTCAATACGTAAATAGAATATTGATAAAATGCCATCTATGAATTTTTCATTTGCGAGAGAGAAGTTAATAAATATTGGATTTAACCAAAATTTATACACGCACACACGTATATATATATATATATATATATATATATATATATATATATATATATATATATATATATATATATATATATATATATATATATATATATATATATATATATATATATATATATATATATATATATAAAGGTTTGAGGTGAATATTTGAGTTAAGTTACACTTTGTGTGAGGTGTGTTGTACGGTCACTCTATCTTTATCCCTTACAAAATAAAAACTTTCAAAATAAAAAAGAAAAACCATAAAAATTTTAAAAACTTACAAAACAAAAAAGGAAAACAATGAAAATTTTAAAAAATTATTAAAAATAAATAAATAAAAATGAAATTAAGTAAAAATAAAATTAAAAATTAAACAAATCAAAAATGGAAAAAGGAAAATTAAATAATAAATTATTGAAAGAAAAAAGAATAATAAAAAAAAAGGAAAAAGTAAAATGAAGAAAATAAACAAACATTTGTTTGAAAAAGAAAAGAAAGGTTTTACAGATTTAAAGAAAACTGATTTGAAATTACTTGAGGGAGTATCGTAGTGCCTAAT
>SEYY01018579.1:37500-40000 GCA_009176605.1 Armadillidium nasatum | reverse complement strand
AAGCTTTTGATTCACTTGAAGTGATAGATTCACCACCAGTGCTTGAGTAACCATTGTTCTTTCAGTTACTAGCAAATACGAAGTAGTCACTAAGATCATTTTATCAAAAGCTGTGGTATTCTATGGGCAGTCCTGTTGCTTTTGTGATAAGTTACACATTATTCAAAAGTCATTCTATTAAAAATAATTTTGGTACGATGAAATTGTCTTCATAATCCTCACATCAAAATCCGTCAACCCCATATGCGATGAAGGGGGAGGAGTGGATTAGTGGCCATCTTTAGATTCTGTCACCCTCCATACAAAATCTCAAGTGGTATGTACGGATGCCATTATTTTAAAATAAAATAAAAAAGTGATGGTGTGTAAAGCGTGACTCTTGTAGCATGAAGAAAAGATAGAACACCTAAATGAGACCTGGTTATAATAATTATTACTCTAAGGTAAGACGAAAATACTCTAGAGATACCCTCTGTGTCTGTGTTATCGCAAAAGGGACGAATCACTTAGCATTTGTATACAAACATGAGTTTCAACCAATCTTATCACTTAGACTGAACCTATGAAATACCCATATATTTGTAAATACATTTATATTTTTTATTTACTACTACATATTATTAGGGTAGATTATATATATATATATATATATATATATATATATATATATATATATATATTATATATATATATATATATATATATATATATATAATAATTTCAAGTTGGGAACTCGAACTCTGACCTCTAAACTGGTAAGACAGAGTATTACCTCTGTACCACGACAGTGCAAAAGGAAATCTCATTGACAAAGCTCATGAACACCCGCCATGATTACTAACTCAAAAGACCCCTCCGACTGCGCTTGGATACAACAGGGCAACAGGTCAATTACTATCCCTTCAACCACAGACAATATACGTAATTAATAAAATACATAAACCATGGAGAAGAATATATGATATATAATATATATATAATATATATATATATATATATATATATATATATATATATATATATATATAATATATATATATATATATATATATATATATATATATATATATATATATATATATACGAGTATATATGAAAATGTAAATTGAAATTTTCCTTTTTATGAATGTTGAAATTCGTATTTTTGTTGAAACTGTTATTTCTTTTTATTTCTTTCATAATTTTAAGCAAAGTATTTAAAGAAAGCGGGAGTCTTCTCTGCAATATCTGCTTATTTATTATGTGTAGTGGGGTTTCTCTTGCTTTACAAGAGAGAAAATAAAAAGGAAAAGAACTGGAAAGAAAACCTCGTAAAATAATATGTATCTTCAACATACTTTTTCGATATTTCTGCCATTTTGTGAAACAAGAATATATATATATATATATATATATATATATATATATATATATATATATATATATATAATATATATATATATATATATATATATATATATATATATATATATATATATATATATATATATATATATATATATATATATATATATATATATATATATATATATATATATATATATATATATATATATATATATATATATATTATATATATATATATATATATATATATATATATATATATATATATATATATATATAAGAGAGTGTGTGGTCAAGACTAATACGAAATGCGAAAAATAGTTAAATATGAAAAATATTGGAGAGAAATGATTCATTTGATTTCACCTTTTCTCTACCCGTAAATTTATTCCCAGAAAAGCATCACAAAGAATTTTATTTTCTATCCTCGCTTTAGGTAACGAAGTCCTTCTTAGTCTTTCTTCATGAGTTCCCTCGTTCCAACTTGTTCTTCCTGCTCTGCTTATTTTGCTCTTCTTTGTTTTTATGTGTTGTAATGTAATATCATCTTTACTTCCTCCCTTACTTAAGTTTTTCTTCTTTCTTCTTTATGACTCTTTCTGTTTCGAAGATGAATGATGAAAAACAAAGAGAGATTTCTTCCTCGTAATAGTCCGTTCTTTATTAAATTCACCCCTTTATAATCGATAAATCTTTTCAAATTAAGATTAGAATGAACACAGTTTTATTTCTTCTTTATAATACGCCTTTGGTGAAATGGATAGTAATCCTTAAATATGTGATCTTGTTCTAATCAATCCCTTTTGTTTAAACGTTTTCTTATATTTTCAAAGTTTTTAAACAATGATATTTTCCCTGTATATCCTTTTCTGGACCTTCATCGTTTTTATAATAGTAAATTCATACTTCTATATATATATATATATATATATATATATATATATATATATATATATATATATATATATATATATATATATATATATATATATATATATATAATATATATATATAATATATGATGTAGTAGTGATATTGTTAGCGTGTGGGTCTTGCAAGCACTAGTTCAAGGTTTCGAATATCCGAGGAGGAAGTGTACTGAAATCACAAAGAGGTTAAATCTTCTTTTAATTTTAATGCTTGAAGAAAGATA
>SEYY01018579.1:30000-32500 GCA_009176605.1 Armadillidium nasatum | reverse complement strand
CTCTCTCTCTCTCTCTCTCTCTCTCTCTCTCTCTCTCTCTCTCTCTCTCTCTCTCTCTCTCTCTCTCTCTCTCTCTCTCTCTCTCTCTCTCTCTCTCTCTCTCTCTCTCTCTCTCTCTCTCTCTCTCTCTCTCTCTCTCTCTCTCTCTTTGCGAAAAATGTTTTATTTTGTTTTATCATCATTTAAAAATTGTAGATATTTTCGTTATTAATATGTGAATCTCGATAAAAGAAAAAGTAAAGAAATGATTTTAATATTCATTTAAAATATCTCAAAAATTGTTTTCTTAAAATACTTCCAAGGAAAATTTTTTATATGAGATTATTTTCTTAGGTTTTTTTTTTTTTTTTTTTTTTTTTTTTTTTTTTTTTTTTAGTTCAGTTCCCTTCAACCTCACTGCTTTGTTTTCTTTGGCCCAATTTTATATTAAAACAATGTAATTCTTCTATTCAATATTTGTGGTTTTAATTTAATACGTAATATTACTTTTCTTACGTCTCTTTTTTTTTTCTTAAGCACAAAAATGCTTTCATTTCGTGAATTAAAATACATATAAAGCGAATTTGTTGTTAAAATTGTATTGAAAAAATAAAATCAGAAGACGAATTGCAGAGAATAATAATATTTAAGAGAAAATCTTTATGCAAACATTTGTATTTCTCTCTATTTCTTTAACGTATATATATATATATATATATATATATATATATATATATATATATATATATATATATATATATATATATATATATATATATATATATATATATATATATATATATTATTCTCACAAACTTTCCCACAATAGTGGGGTGGTGTCTACAGCAAGCCACATCCATTTCCCAACACTCACCCCTTCACCAATCTTTTCTTCCCACACCGCACACCCTCCTCCAAGGTCAACCCTTTGTCCCTCAATAACGCGTTGATCGTATTCATCCAACCCCTCTCGGTCTCTCCCTATCTCACACCCACCACTTCTGAAACAAACACCTTTTTTGTCAATATCTCCTTATTCATCCTACACACGTACCCAAACCACCTCAGCATGCTCTGTTCAGCTCTACCAACCATACTCCTTCTACAACCGTACATCACCCTAATTTTAATTCCCGACTCTATTCCTTCTGCCTACACCACACACCTCTCTCAAACCCTTCATTTCGAAAACCTCAACCTTTTATCTCTTCCTCGCATTCAACCTCCATACTTCGCTCTCATACAAAACCAATGGTTTTCAACATACCTCAAAGCATTTTCACTTTCTTCTTTCTCTCTTGACGACCTTCATCTTCTCCAAATATCCCTCAAACCTCCCAATACCTTCTCTCCTTTTCTTATTCTATGCCCTACTTCATCACAATACTATACACGCATCTTGCCAATCTTAAAATACCTTTCTCTGTACACACCATAAAGTAAGAAATCTTACCAACCCTTCTAATACACTCACCCCCACCCCTACCACCAACATCTCTTTACTTATCTCATCCAAGCCTGCCGATTTACCCCTCTTCACTTTCCCTTTTCCTATATATATAATATATATATATATATATATATATATATATATATATATATATATATATATATATATATTATATATATATATATATATATATATATATATATATATATATATAATATATATTATATATATATATATATATATATATATATATATATATATATATATATATATATATATATATATATATATATATATATATATATATATATATATTATATTAAAAATACTTTTAAGAGAACTAAACAACTCGCTCTCTATTATTAATAATAAACACAAAACCACTAAATAAAACAATAAAAATAATAAAAAGTTAAAATTAATGGGGAATTAATTAAGTGCTAAAACCATAAATAGAAGAAAAAGGAATAAAAATTTAAAACGCACTATATTTCGGGGATCGAACTACCCCCCTCTTCCGATGCGATCAGGTTAAAAGAAAAGTTAAGACTGTCTTAACTTTTCTTTTAACCTTATCGCATCGGAAGAGGGGGGTAGTTAGATCCCCGAAATATAGTGCGTTTTAAATTTTTATTCCTTTTTCTTCTATTTATGGTTTTAGCACTTAGTTAATTCCCCTTAATTTTAACTTTTTTATTATTTTTATTGTTTATTTAATGGTTTTGTATTATATTATATATATATATATATATATATATATATATATATATATATATATATATATATATATATATATATATATATATATATATATATATATATATATATATATATATATATATTAACTGACGTGAACCAACGGGAATCTGGATGTGAGATTCACTTCAGAACGGTGGACATACATATAGCACCACATGACACAAACGTGACGTAACAGACAGAAAATATGTGTGCGATTTTTGGAATCTGTTTAGAAACTTTAGTCAAAATCAGGTATAATATCAATGACCACAGAAGAGGTCATAACATTTGTTTGACTGTTTGATCTATTCAAACAATAAAAAGTAGAAC